>APFE031052079.1:127879-141224 GCA_000404065.3 Pinus taeda
TCACGTTAAGTTCCAATGCATTTTTAGATAAATTTGGTTTATTTTACGGTTGATCTTGAATTAAGTTTTAGTTTCAGGTCCTACCGTATGATCTCTCAAAAACAACTAAATGCAACTATATGCCAAAGATCATCATTTTTTTCGATGAATTCTAACTAAAAAAGGGTTGAGAATCTTCAAACAAACAAAACGAATTCAAGCAATCACGCAACCTAATGCAACTAACAGCAAGGAAATGAAACTTTTCTTTTGAAAGAACAAAATAACGAAATGCTCTTTTCCTTTCAACTATTGATGCCAAAGACACTAGTTTGCTTTACTTTCAATGACATAAAAGTTCTTTTAAAATGAATTAGAGAGATAGCAACACTAAGTGAAAAAATAAAATCACTCAATGCACACACAAGACAATACCCAAGTCACTAAAAAACCAGTTTCCCAAATCCAAGGAAAACGAAGGCTTAGGAGCTATGTAATCTAAGCTCAACAAGACACCGAGGAATTCGAGGGAGGAAAGCAAACCGCTTGGAACACAATCAAACACTTTCAACAATCACCAAACAAATGTGAAAACAAAAACGAATTTGGCTGGTCAACCAAGAACACAAGATCCCGAGCGAGAGGCTAGACACACACGACCACTAGATGCCCTAGGGTTTGAGTGTGAAATCAATGGAGACAAGCGAACACCCGAAGGATGAGATTCCACAACCAGACAAACAACGATCCGACACACTTCAGCAATCGCAAAATTCAAGACAAAATGCAAACCAAGCAACGAAAGCAAAAAGGAAGGCTTTGCAAAAATTGAAAACAAGCAATAAACGAACCCTCGCAGAACGAGGCCTCGCAAGCAAGCGAGTTACAGCTTAAACAAAATAAACAAGCCAAAAGCCAAGTGGAAAAAGCAGGGGAAAACCAAACCAAGAGGTTCAGGAGGTCAATTTGGACAAAAAAGAGTTTTACAGGATCAGCGCGGGTGACCCCTCAGCAACAAAGCGATGATAGAAAAAGGTATGTAGCAACTTTGCGCTGTCAGCGCGGAAGGACACGGATAAAGGGCGCTGGCCCGAAAACAAGGTCAGCGCGACTTTTAAATGTATACACGCAATGACAGAAATGACAAAGAAGACATTATGCGATGTCAGCGCACCTGTTCTGAAATAAAATGCGTTGAGGCTAAAAAACGAATAAAAACGAACCAAAAACCCCCAAACCAAGGCAACAGGCTTTCAAGACAATTAAAGCAGTTCCCAGGATGAACCAGGAAAAAAATCAACAACAAATCAATCCCCAAACTTTGACAAAGAGGCAATAATCAAATCAAAAACAAGGGTGAACTACAAAGAGACAAGCAAGCTCCCCAGTGGAATCGCCAAATTGTTGGAGAGGTAAATCCCCTCTATGGATAGAGGCGATCCCTACTAGCCCAAAGGGGGTCTAGCAACAATCAAACAATGCTACACAGCAGGTTCCTAGTTGTAATTAACAAGTGGGTAAAAGAAACCTACTTGGATTCCAACGCTACGTTTGTTGAAGAGATGATCCTCTCGCTCCTTCGCTCCAGCCGATCACAGTCCTCCACTATCCTCGCGGACGGACACCTGCACAGGCAAAGAGAGAACAAACACAAGCGTAAAATCTACTAAAAACAACTATGTATCAGTCAGGAAGGATACAATTTACATTAATCATTCATAGGACAAATGGAAATGGAACCGTAAGAGTAGTCACCTATCTTTATTAATCAGAAAATAGAGTGAGGTACAACCGAAGTCTTGACACTGAGTCCTTCTCTAGAGGGTCCAGCCAGCATGTCTTCCAAGCATTCACCTTTAAAGTAGATCTCCCAAGTCAAAGAGGTCTCTCTCTCACATACAAGGCAACAAACTCATAACCTTCCTCAAGCTCAAAAGCAATCCTCACACAACACACCAAATGCCTACAAAGAGCAGCACTAATGTACTAAGAATTCCTCAATCAAAGTCTATATGTTCAAAACTAGCTCCTCATGGGCAATGGAGGAGGCTTATAAAGGAGAAGGAGTCTCCATGAAAAGGTAAAGGATGAGCTTTCCCCCAAGATAAGTGGATGATCAGTCGAACAGACATACCAGAGAAAGGATGGCGACCTCAACAATGCTAACAACCAAACCTAGAGTCCTCTGGAAGGTTGGTTGTTAGAACAAATTCGCCTAAACAGAGTCAGCGCGGGTGAGAAACTGAGTTGGCGTGCTGATATCGCAGATCTATTATAGAAGAGGTCTGGTCAGCGCTCAACAATACAAGCGGAGGGCGCGCTATCCGTAAAATTGGACCAGCGCAGAAAACACGTGTGATTATGTGCTAGCAGTGCAGCAGTTACATTAGCCTCCGCCTGTCAGCGCAGTTATTAAACAAACAGACGCTATGATTCAATTAACTTAGGCAAAGAGGGTTTTAGCCATTTTAGAGGGCATGGGCAAGGTGAATGTGGTTTTATAGCACAGTAGGGAGACTGACATGATGGCAGTGACATTTTACTGTGTAACAGAGTGAAACACTTCACTTAATCACCAAGGATCATATGAAAAGTTTTGTAGAGTGCTCGCAACCTACAATATTCAATTGGTGTGAAGGGGTAGTTTCCGATCTCAAAGGGAAACTAACTAGAGTGAAAACTAGAAAACTCAAAATTTTTGGGTATGGTGCCTTTGTTATCTTGTTAACCTTAGAGAGGGTATCCCTTCTTGCTCCACAAGTAGGCATAGATGAAGGAGGACCACAAGATCCTTGTATGTTGAAGTGGGCCACATTGATGGCGCACCACGGAGGTGGTGATGGAACAACTATTCGATATACTCCTAATTTATTTGGATGGTTGGAATGTTAGATCATTATGATCGAGGAATTTCCATATGCAAGCATGGATTACACGGGTGATTCATATATCCTACTACCGACTGGAATGCATTGGGGTGACTAGGTAAAAATTTCACATTTTGGTTGTTTTGTATTTTCAATTTTTTTTTTGGCATCCAAAACTAACTATTTGAAATAATCATGTAGATGTGGGCCCAGTGAGAAACGCATATTTGAAAGACGTAGTGAGCAACCAACAACTCCCGCAGTAGAGAACCCTGATGCAGTAGACGCTTTATTTGAGCTAGAGCATAACCTAGAGAGGTTGACCCTAGACATCCTAGATGTCAGGATTGATGACTTGCCTCCTGGCTATCAAAGGCACATAGTGGGGGTTCCTAGACTGATTAGTTGCTTGCTACGACAAGTAGCTCACTTTATTGTTTGCTACCATGATCATCATGCATAGCTGCAAGTCATAGGGCTAGATTTTGTTTTTTGATGATGTATCATCATGTTCAAATGATAAAGGTCTCGGGGCCTCATGTCTTGGATGACATTTTGTAAAGCCACATTTTTTACAGACATTTTAACTAATGGAAACTACTACTTATTATCTCAGTTTATCTTGTACAATATGTGTATGAATATTATTTTCTCTTTCTTACATGTGTTACAAATTAGCCAATGCATCAGTAATAAAATGTAACACAAGATAAACATGAGAAATAATAGAAAATAGTAAAAAGATGCTAAAAAAAATTGTCGCACACAAAACATGATACAATAATTTATAATGTACCCATGGAGAGGCACATGCTCCCCGAGCTTTGTTTGATCTGCTTAAATAAATGGTAAATTACTATTAGGCAGATGAAATAAAGGTTTACTGATAAAATCAAATAAAAGTTTCAGTTTAAAAAGGGACTTGTTTCATTTTTTGATGAGCTTGAAATAGAACTATGCTCATGAATTTCATAAATTGGTTTCATTTTTATGTGAGCTTGAAACGAAAAATAACTAGTTTCATTTTTTAGAGGTTGATGCAACCAAAGAACCATCCTCATAGAACTTATTTCATTTTTTAACGAGGTTGACACAGTAAAAGAAGCATCCTCACATGTATTTATTTCATTTTTTAATGAGGTTGACACAATAAAAGAACCATCCTCACAGGTATCTGTTTCATTTTTTAACGAGATTGACACAATAAAAGAACCATCCTCACAGGTTGTTTCATGTTTATGTGAGTTTGAAACAAAAATAACATTGCTCGTAAGAACCTATTTCATTTTTTAATGAGGTTGACATAGTAAAAGAACCATACTCTTAGTGACCTCGATCATGGATTCTATTTGGAATAAACACATGCCAAGGGATACTTACCGACCATGGCTTCCAAGAGATCTTCATTAGAAGGAAGAATATCTCTCTGGAAAGAAGACAAGTGAAGAGAATCAAAAGGGGAAAGAAAATCGATTTCAAATTCCCTCATTGAAGGGTCCACCACGTCAATTACCAGATCTGAGTCAAAATAAGTTGAGCCAATAGTGAGAGGCTCGCTTGCATCAGTAACTAAAAATACGAAACTGGTTGTCACATAATTAATCTGTGGAGTAGATACCACTTGCATATAAGAAACATTCAGGAATGTTGAATGGTTGGTAGTCGAATCAAGATCAACGAACGAAAGTTGGTTAATCATCACAATGTTGCCATTGCAAGGAAAATACATCACTCGTAAGAGTGTGGACACGACAACTTTCATGGCATAGACATAGCCTCATCCAAGGAGCAAATTGAAATCCAAGGGACCTTGGACTACCATAAGATCAATACAGATAATTTTACCTTCCAGAGTAATAGGTAACTTAGGAATGATCCCTAAAGGCTCACTAATTGTTCTGTTAAAAGCCAAAAGATTCTAAGTAACAAGCACAAGCTGAGGGGAACCCAAATCTTGCCAAGAGGATGAGGATAAATTACTAACAAAAGCACCTTCATCTACATTTGTGCGCCACACATTCTTACCATACACTTCCACAATGATTTGGAAAGAGGTAGAAGAAGGAAGACGAGGTCCTGCCACTCTACTCAATCAAAGGAAATAGCCTCATTACTTGGAGGGGGATCACTGGAAACAAGTGAAATGCATCCATGTCTAGAAGAATTTGAAGTAACAAGAAGAACCTGAGCAATATTAATTTCACTCTCTAAAAGGAGAGTGGGATCGACCGAAGATGGAATCGGTTCGACCACTCACTAAAACAAAACCCTATGATTAACATCCTTTTTTTCTTCCTTTTTTGTGTCTAGAGCCCATTTTTTGGTGCTATTTGTGTCTATTTATTAAATATGGTGCAAAAATTGATGCAAAATTTGCACCAAGTTTAGCATAAAGTCTTACACCAAGTTTAGCACTAGTTATTGTAATAGGTTTTGCACCAGGGTTTATGCCAAGTTTTGTGCCATCCTTTACCCCATGTTTTGCATCAAGTTTGTCACCTAATTTTGTTTCACCTACTTTTGCATCCTCTGTTGCATCCACTTTTTGCACCTACACTTGCATCAACTTTTGCATTATCTCTTGCATCTCTTTTGAATCCTTTTTTGCATCCCCTTTGTGCCAAGTTTTGCATCGAGGTTTGTGTCTAGTTTTTCTTCAACTTTTGTTGCATCCACTTTTGAATCTTATTTTGCATCTATTATTGTGTCCACTACTGCATCCAATTTTCTTGTGCCGTGATTTGTACCTAGTTTGGCACCTCCCTTTGTACCCATTTTTGCTTCTAATTTTTCATCCATGATTGCATCCTCATTTACATCTAGGTTTTCATCGAACTTTACATCTATTTTTTCATCCCTTTTTGTATCCACTTTTGCATCAATATTTGCATTGAGTTTTGTGTCTCATTTTGCATCTACTTTTGCGTCGAATTTTGTTGCATCAACTTTTGCATCCATTGTTGCACCCATGTTTACGTCCACTTGTGCATGCATTTTTGCATCTTCATTTGTTATTTTTTTTCATCAATCATCACATCCACTTTTGTTGTGCCACAATTTGTGCCATGTTTTTCACTTACTGTTGTACCCACGTTTGCTTCCAATTTTCATCAAATATTGCATCTCTTTTTGCATCCAATTTTGTGTTGGGTTTTGCATCTCATTTTGTATCATCTTTTGCATTTAATTCCATTTCTTCCATATTTTGCATCCAATTTTGTTTCTCATGTTGCACCCATGTTTGCATCCACTTTTACATCCCTTATTGCATCTTGTCTTGCATCTTTTTTTGTGTCTGTTTTTACATCCATTTTCGCATCCACTTTTGTTGTGCCACAATTTGTGCCATATCTTGTGCCTACTGTTGCAACCCACATTTGCTTCCATTTTTTCATCCACATTTGCATCCTCTTTTGTGTCCAAGTTTGCATCAAATATTGCTTTTATTTTTTGCATCTCATTTTGCATTGACTTTTACATCCACTTCTAATGCATCCACTTTTGCATCTAATTTTGTGTCCATTGTTGCACCCATGTTTGGTCCATGTTTACATCCTTTTTTGCATCCAATATTGCCTCCTTTTTGCATCCAAGTTTGTGTCCTTTTTTGCATCCATTGTTGCATCCACATTTGTTTCACCATAATTCATGCTAAGTTTTATGCCTACTGTTGCATCCATGTTTGCTTCCACTTTTGCATCCTATTTTGTGTCCACATTTGCATCAACTATTGCATCTACGTTTGCATCCACTTTTGTGTCATTTTTTCTGTCTAGTTTTGCATCTACTTATGTTGTGTCCACTTTTCATCCAATTTTACATCTATTGTTGCCCCCATTTTTTTGTTCACTTTTTCATCCCTTTTCCAACACTCATCATATTTTCTACATTGATGATATTTCTTATGACATTGATAATTATGAACAATTGATGACAATGTTAGTAATTATGATAATTATGATAGTGAAGATGATGACGATGAAATGAATTGTGATTATGATAATAATGAAAATGATTGTAATGATGGTGATGCTAATGACCTTGGCCAATATTCCCAATTTTTAAATCTTTTCATGGTCATAATCATAATCATTATCTTTGGCATCATCTTCCAATTCATCATCGTCTAATCATCATTATCATTATTGTCATCTAGGTCATCATCAACAACAATAATGACATGAATGATGATGACGATGCCAATGATGATGATGTCCATGACGATGATGACAACAATGATGATAGAAATTACATTAATGGTGATGATGGGGATGATGAGAGTGATAATGACGATGATAATGGTAGTGATAATGATGATCATCGATCATATCTCAAAAATAGAGTTGTTATTTCTCTTGCATATTTCATGTGTCCTAAAAACCCTTTTCTAGCACTTATAACATTTTTTGGGTTGATGATATTTCTTATGACACCTATAATTATGAAATATTGACGAAAATATCCATAATCATGATGATTATGATGATGATGACATGAATGGTGATTATGATGAAATGAAATGATGACAATAATGATGACGATGATGGTGGTGATGATGATGATAATGAAGAAGATGGCAATGATTATGATGATGCCAATAACCTTATAGTCATGGATTCATGAACTTACTAGTTTCAAGATCATCTTCTGCATATGTATTACTATCAGACTTTTTACATTTTCTATCTCTCTTGGGATATTTTCCTCTCCTCAATAATATCTATTACCTTTTCCATATACATGAGATAGAGTTAAAAGGCCACCTCATATCTAGATGCCCCATTTATTATGAGATTCAAGGGATGTTTGATTGTCTTTATCAAGATTTATATGGATATTTTTTTTCTCTCTTTCAATAGATGTCCAACTATATTTATGAGGGAGGTCCTTGGATTTAGATCTTTATATAAGGCATTATGTGGCCTTCCCTTTTGAACTCTTTCAAGGGGATAACCTCCTTCCATGCTTTCTTTCATACAAAGGGCCAAAATTGACAAACCAAGATTCAGACTTCTTCAACTATAAAAATGATGATGCCTCATGCCTCTTCTTAACCACCTACACGGGACATCTTTATTCAGTTATAATATTGAGAATTTACCATCATAGATTGTATATTGGATGTCATAGGACCTATTACCCTACTTCATGTTAAGAAACCAAGTGTTAGAAGAAAATCACTGATTTATCTTAACTTGATAATTACTTGTGAATGCTTTTTGGCTTCTTATTACTTAGATTGTCTTCTTCATCAAGTAATTACACAAAAATTCAAAACATAAAGATCACAAGGAAACAAATATAACCAAGAATTAGGCTCCAAGCCAGGGAAACTCCATAAGGGGAAAACCCAAAAATACTTCTCTTATAAAATTAGATCAAAATGAGATATACAAGACTCAAGAACAAGACCAAGATTGCCACAAATATCCAAGTCAACCATCCTCCAAGTCTCCTCCAACCAAGTCAAAGTCAACAAAAGTCATCATTGATCAAACATTATAAAATATGGTCAAATCACATAATTTTTGGACCTACAATGAAGGATGAAGTTCATACTTGTAATTTTCATAGAGAAGCCATAGAACCTTCACACGTGTGCACAAAAGCAAGTTGAAAACAACATAGTTAATCTCTCCTTTAATTTTGGTTGTCTTGTATCCTTGTTTGGCACAATAAACGATGTTTTGTGATGATAAGTGATTATTCTTCCAAGTGATCGAGTTGACTGATATATATAACTATCCAAGAGGGTTGAATAGTTGCCTCTTAGGCTGACTTGGTCTTGTGTTGATTCTTTGTCTCAAAATAAAAATTCCTTTTCTTTTTCTTTCAAAAGTCCAAATAGGACTTGACTCAAAATAATTCCTTTTTGACTCTATAAGCATGAATAACATGCTATGACCAAAATGAAATAATAATAATGAATATCAATGATAAAAATTACATTTTATTGCATTATGAAGACCGACACTAGTTACATTTTTCAACACTCCCTCTAAACTAGGGAGGTATTCATAATGAAACAACAAAGTACTCTCAAGTTGAAATATTAATATAAGAAAGGATATGGGTTGATAAGAATCAATAATGATTTACATTAGCATAGCCAACATTGTCAAAATAACAAGGCCTTGACTAATGATTTCTGTCTCTTCATTAGATTAGAGCATAATGTTGGGAAGCATAAATTTGGACACCATTGCCTCTCTAGGAACTTACCCCACCTAGATGTTTACTAGGTATATCCTCACATGACCATTTCTTATTCCACTATCATAATACTTGACATCAGGAAATGTCAATCCTCATGAATGTTCTTATCTTGGATTATTGTACTTGACTTATGGAGGTTAGTCCTAGTCAAAGTACAAATTCTCAAAGAATATCGGTCCCAAATGTTTATTCAATCCACCATTATCCCTACTGGTGTCTTTACTAGGCTTACAACTGTTAATCCTGGCCATAGTACATAACACATGGAGAATATGGTGTCCACCCTCACTCCCTCTCAACCAGGGAGGAGACATCCACAAGCATAAGCTTTTCTCAAGAATACCCATCCTTTTCATAGAGAATAACATCATTAATTTGTTTTCATCACATGAAACCTTTATGATTAAGAATTCATAGATTTGTGGCAAAATATTTCCCCTTTTTTCATTTTTTATGAAAGAAAATCAAAACGCGAAAGATAAAATCATTAAAGATACGCTATAATGATGTATCTAAGTCTGAACTCTAAGGTTGGAGTGAAAATTCATGTAAATGTTATATCTATGAGTTGTGCCAAACTTATGAAAACATCATTCCTTAAGTCCTATATATAAGAAAAATCAAAAGAAAGAAAAATAAGGCCCAATGAATGGTAAGTCATGTATTCACTCCCTGTTTGGCAAACATATGAATATATACACTCCTAGTCACACTTGATCACATATTTGTGATGGTTAAATCATGAAGTCCTATTTTCCCCTCACATTTTCACGTCATCATTTAAGCATATAATTAAGGTTCTAGGGAATGCTTGTTTCCTAAGTGTTTCATGTCTACTCTTGATTTAGTTATGTCATATTAGAGTCAATTCATGTGATGGAGTGAAATACTTAAGTTTGTGGAGTTATTAGAATAGTGTATTAAGTTAGTCACCACACACATGTATTACATCTCATTGATCCACATGTGTGGGTTGGAGACTCATTGCTTGGGCACTTTAATGGAGACTACTTTAGGGATTTGTTGGTATAGCTTACAAAATATCTTGGTAAACATTGCGATTCATCCTTTCTTTTCCTCGAGAGACTTGATAATATTGAATTCACTCCCAATAATCCATGTAGATGGGGAGTATAAATTACTTGTGCTAGCAATAGAATTGAGAAATAAAGGTTTTCCATTTGCAATATTGGATTCATAGACATTGAATACATGGTAGTAGTCCTTGATGTCAATTAACTAAAACTGTATTATCATAATGTGAAAAGAGGTAAACATATTGGCAACCTTGATGTCCTAATCATTCCAAATAATAGTCATTCTATCCAAGTATCTCTAAGCCTCAATCACTACTACTTGGAAATTCCTCCCTCATTTTCTAATTATATGAGGTAGAACCTTACTTAGTATTTTTGTTTCCTATATCAACATTATTGATGGGTGCTTTGCATACCATTTTTCTTTTAAGAGTCTTTGTTTTCCTTTACTATTGAGGCCCTCATGTTCCATGAGACTATTTTCATGGATAATTTACATACAAAGGAAGTATAATGTGAATACAAAACTACATGTTTCCAGATTTAAGTGCTTGGACGATGGCACTTTGTGCCTCCTATATTTCCTTAACCCAGGACCGAATGGTGAACTTGACGGCCTTAAGGGAAATTGACCAATGAAAATCTCAAAAAGAGGTGATTTTTGATTTTATCACATACAAGCTAACATACTAAAATAAAATATCAATAACAATTTCATCAAGCAATGAATCATTATAAAAAAATATCTATAACAATTTCATCAAACAATGAATCATTACATTATAAAAGACAATATATAAATCTTTTTGGAACTTTTTACTAAACATGCTCAAAACCAACATATTTAATATTACTATTTAACAATAATATGGACAATAACAATTTTTCATCAATTAAATAACATGTTATCAAGCCTAAGAAATGTCACTAAAAGACAACTAAAAAACATGAAACTAATGGGAGTGACCACTCAAGGCCACCATAAGTCAATTAATCTATTAAGACCAAAATTGACGGGGACAAAGATCTACAAAGGACAAAGCCAAACCTATTTTAACTTTATTGTTTTATTAGGTGCAAGTTGAACATCTTGAGATATAATGAAGAGAAGAATGAATTTTATTGCATTAATAAAACCCAAGCATATTCTATAACTTAGCAAGGAAGAGATGTATAATACCCATCTCAGCGACACAACACATTGCATGTTAAGTTATTTTTATACCTATTGAAGGCAGAGTATATTGTAATCAATTTGAGTCAAAATGCTTTGGCTTTTAATTAATTTGTAAGTTTTTAGAAACTATTTCTAAAGTTTATTAAAGTTTTGGGAAAGCTAAATCTTAAACTCATTTTTTTAGAAATTGAAACTTATTTTTTGAATTTTAAAAATTTGAATTTCCATTTTGATTGGTGAGACTAATTTTAATGTGGGTTTAAAATCAATTTCAGAATTAAAAATTATTTAAAAAAAAAAAAAGTACCTCTAAATCACCAACATAAATAGTTTATCAATTTTTTCTTTTTCCTTATTTTTTTTTTCCATAATAAATATTTTCTTGACATTACTTTTTGGGATTTTAGAAACTCTCCCATTTAGAAAACAAAAGCAACACCACTCTATATTACACTGATTTTCCCTTTGGTGATTTTTATCATTGAATGGATTTCATTTTATTATTATTAGATTTATAAATTTGTTTAAGCATTCAATAATTGAATGTGTAAATATAATTGTGTAGATTATTAATAAATAATTACCTATAAATATAATTATTATAAAATCTAGATTTTATAACGACACTTAGCTCAAGTTTCCATTATCTTTGGGCCTTTTGTAAAAACATAAAAATCAGCAACGTTTCCTTTGCTACTCATGAGCTCCTATGTTTCCAAATTATACAATTTCTTAGGACTTCAAAGATATGCAAACTTTTCATTCTCTCATTCTGGTTTGGATTTCACAACATGAATTTGCAGCTTCACCTCCTTTATGTCACATAGACTTGTAATGTAGTTATCAGAGTATTAATTACAAGCTTTGGTGTACTTGCCAATGGGAAATAATAATAATTTCCTTGTTCTTATTTGCAGCATTGGCATAGAAGCCTTTAACTTTCCTACTTGCATGAATTTCTATTTCCCGATTGCGAAGGTAAGCTTTTGGTTTTTTCTTAAGGTGGTTTATTGGAATTTTGAGTGATTATTGTTTCTTTTCATTATGGTTTTCCCATTCCCGACACATTAATGGAATTACATGGATTCAGTATCCCGCAATCATTGCACACCATGAGATGACATTCCTATTAGGCATTTGGTCAAACAACTGGCGTCCAATCAACAATTTACCATGGCCACGCTTGATTCAAATCCAATTTAGCCATTAAAAGAAACTACATAAATAATCTTCATTAGCAACTCCATGGTGGATTTTAGCTATTGTTATGAGTTTTTGTAACCCATTTTATAGATAAAAGAAATCATGTCTTTGTGTACCATATTTTGACTTAAATTCATTATATTGATTAGATGGCTAACATGATCAATAGCATATAGACAAACCATCAATTCAACTATTTGAAAAATGTTGGTTGCAATTAATTTATCTTAGGATAGAGCCAATATGACAAATTGATGGGAATACCAAGAAAGAAACAAGGATACATTACATATATCTAATGTCAATATTACTTGAATACTACTTGACTAATGTAAGTATGATATGTGAAGTCTCCATGCACTTAGAGTAACCTGTAGGTTCTGTCACATCTAATGAGAGTTCCAAAAAGTTGAACCACACTACAACTACAACCATGATGTTCAAAAGTAGGTACTCTGAATGTAATTCAATTGAACCACACTAAATGTAATTCAAGATTGAGGAAAACCTACGGATTGTGTACTCTACAAATTCTTTTTTTATTTGGACTTGTTATATTTGTGATATAAAGATTAGTTTCTCATACATTTTATAAAATGGTTGTAGACAACTTTTATGTTTTATCCCACAGTAAAATGCAAAAAGATGGACAGTTAAAACTTTAAAATTAATCTTTTGCACAACTTGATAATTTATGTTATTTATGTTTGCATTGTTGAAACAATTAGATTTGTAAAAGTATGTTTTTTACATCTTTATAATGTAGCTCATTATGTTATATAAAGTTAATTTTGATGTAGTCAATTAATTTTGAATATATTAGATTATACATTTTATTACTATTAAGTTATAAGTATTGCAACAAA
>APFE031052079.1:149863-178922 GCA_000404065.3 Pinus taeda
AACTGATTGAGTTCTAACTGAAGTCATGCATGCAAAAACTCAACTGACCCACAAAGAAAACGTATTTCCTTCTGACAGCTGCATGTGCCACATCTGTAGCTCAAACTGAAGTGTTCCAAGAGAATAAGATAAAGTTTATAGTTTAAATATTATTATGAGCTAATAATATTTGACTGCTCTATAATTAGACTTGACAGTGTCACCGCTGTTGTCTAAAAATAGAAGTCCAGCTATTTTTTCCAACTTGACAAATCATCCATAAACAACATCCTGCAACTCATAGACATGATCCATATGTCTAAAAATAGACATAGTCTAAAAATAGACTTTGCGCCATAATTTGCCTGCAGGCCCACTTAGTGAAGGCGACTCTTTTCACTAAGCTCCATCATCTTGTTGCAATCTCAACAAAATGTGTATTTACCATGCAGAGTAGCCTCTGATATTTTTATAAAATGTTCTAGTTTATTGTCTATAGCTTTTAAGGATTCCGGTAGCTAGTAATATAAAAGTAAGGAATATAGTCTAATCCATACCGAGACCGAAGTGAACATTTCTCGCTCTGGCACAAAGTTCATCGTTCAAGGTCGCATGTAGAGACCCGCGGTAGCAAAGAAGTAGGGTCCTCCATTGAATATTATGTCTTTATCCTCCAAGTTCCTGAAAACCAGAGTGAAGAAACCCTTGGAACCCAGATGTATAGTTATATCTCCTTTTAGTTTCCAGGTGTTTCTTATCCAAGTGTATAGTGCTTTCTTCGTGGGCCAGATGCCCTTGAACTTACCTATGACTGCATAGATAGCCATGTGATCTCTGTGCTCCTACAGAGCTGGATCACTAAGGACCACCCATGGTTTAATAATAGCCTTGGGCTTGCAGGGTGCTGTTGGAGTTCTACTTTCTGACCTCTGACCTCTGTCACCTACTATCGCTTCTTCCCGAGCCTCCTCGTGGGTCCTTCTCTCGTCCTGGGGTCCGCTGCCTTCTGGCACTTGTGTCTCAATGATTCTTGCCTCTTTCTCCATAGAGTTTTTCTACTTGCTCCGACTTGTCCCTCTACCTTTGTTCAAGACCACGTTACTATAGGAGGGAGTGGAGCTCCCTCCTCCTTGTCCCTCCATGGTTACCAGTTTGCTGATATCGCCCCTTGTTTCAAATCTTAGCTTCCAGTTCCCTCCAAAGAGCCCTTTATGAAGAATTATCATGTATGATGAGATTCTTATTTTTTTATGGATGTTGTGAATTTACCTTAGAATAGTGATATCTATGAAACATTTTGATTTCGTAATCATACATTGACTTTTATTTGATTTGATTAAATATGATGATGATATTATCATTATTATCTTGTTATTTTATGTATATATTGAAAATTATCAACATTGTTTTGATGGAGAATTACTATGTATGATGCTATTACTATCTTTGGATGGATAATGTGAATTTACCTTAGAATAATGATATTCATGAAAGATTTTGATATGATAAATGCATATTTGAATCTTAGTTGATTTGATTAAAGATGATGATGATATTACCAGTATTATTTTGTTACTTTATATATGTGTTGAAAATTGTCAATGTTTGTTTGTTTGTTTGTTTATTTGTTTATTTGTTTTTTTTGTTTTGTTTTGTTTTGTTTTGTTTTTGTGTGTGTGTGTGTGTGTGTGTGTTTTTAATGGAGAATCATTATGTATGATAATATTACTATTTTTGGATATAAAGTTGTGAATTTATCTTGGAATAATGATATCTGCAATAGGTGTTGATTTAGTAGTCATATATGTATATTGAAAAATTTCAATGATTTTTTGATGGAAAATTATTATGTATGTTGATACTGCTATTTTTTTTTTATGAATGTTTTCAATTTCCTTTAAATTTGTTTATAAATATTAAGTTATCAATTTGAATTATGATATATTGTTAAATGATATTTAGAAATTATAATATACTTCATTATGTAATTGAAATTAGTAAAATGAACCCATAAAGGGGGTCATAAATGGAAAGAAAAGTAAAAATGTAACCATTGATCTGTTTTGTATGATTAGTTTTGCTATGTTAATAACAATTACAGATTTATAAACATGTGCTTGCTTATTGCTTCTTGTGCTGAGGTTTCCTCAGTTGTTTGTGCATACAATCAAGTAAATTTCCTTAAGTTTAAAGTGACATTCATGAGAAAAATAGCTTAAAAAACAAATGTTGAACACCAGACATTCACAGTACAACAAACCATCAAAGAGAAACTTTAACACAATTTTTTAATGAATGAGTTCACCCCTCTTGGGCTACATCTCCTTGGTCTAACTTCCATGGCTTGGGCCTCTGTATTAGCTCAATGTGGAATAATGTTGTTTTACAAAGCTCTATGGTTCCTGATACCTACACCAATGTATTTAGAATGTCCAAATTAGCTAAGAACACCTATTTTTGAGCTCAATTCGGTCAAAAATTGACTTCTCTAGGGCTCAGTTAGTCTTTTGTTAGAAAAGCTCTGCTAAATCTGGAATGACTTTAGTTAGCGCACTAAATTTGGAGGCAGCCCGAATTTGGGGGCACCACCAAATCCGCTGCTAGATTAAGCTCGGAGTTAAACTGCACTTAACTATTTTAAACTTAGATTAATTAATTTAATCTCGTAATTAGTGCAAACTGCAATCTTAACTTCCGGCGGTTTAATGGGTTGTTCACATGCGATAACTGTCACATTAACTATTGTGGTCGGAACCATCGGAGCTGACCATTAGTGGTTGTAGTATTGCATTCACATGCAGATTTAATGTCGTGGAGTGGTTAGTATAGCCACCAGAGTAATGAAACCATTTGCGGTTTTAAAACAATGTGTTAACATGGGGGGAGGGTTGGCTTGCAGGTTGGCACTCCCATAACCACCACCCTCCAAACCATTACAGGTTAAACGTATGCAAAGAACAGTAAGGGTAATAATTACCTGGTAGAGCAGGCGGTTAAGGCATGGGGATGGTAGGTCAAAATCGTGGGTTCGACCCAACCTCCAACCAAAATTTTGCTCCACTGTGTAGACAACCAACCTGAACTTTAGGAGGTGCCACTTGGCAGCCTTTGGGCTTGCCAAGTGGCATTCTTCCATTGGTTTAGAAATGAACCAATAGAAACGTGCCAACACACCACTGTACAAACCAACCAAACATTTCCACTTGTCCATTCCTGATTCATCGTTGACCTGCATTGACCATGCCTAGTCACTTGCCACTTCAGCAGTAAGGATTGCTAATTGTACAGTGACTGGGCATTTTTTTTTTTAAATTTCGCCTATTTAGCAAAGCGATTAGAACACAATAACTTTCTCATACGAACTCAATTTTCGACGAAACGAGTTGTGTTAGGATCGTTTTTACGAGATGGACACGGTCGTTTAGGTTTTGAGCCATTATGAGAATTTTGATTTTTGATCTAAATACTAAGTACCTGATCATTCCTCCCCACTAGAAGCGTTTTGGACTCCAAAATATATTATCATTTGTTTAACAGGTGAGGGTACAACTCCCTCATATTCTTGGTCTGCAACCATTTGGCTTGAGAAGGCTTTTGTCCCTTGCGTCCCACTCTAAGGTATTCGACATCCCCTCTCTTCAAAGTCCTAGTTATTTTGTCAAGTATGAGATCTTGCTAAAGCTCATCTAGATATTTTGGTGAGAAATCATCTATTGATGGTAGCTAAACATGCTCTCCTTGATCATCAATCAAAGGAGGCTCAAACAATCTCAATTTATCAACATTAACAACATAGTATATTTGCATATAAGGAGGCAAATCAAGCTTAAATGCATTGTTACCAATCTGTTCCAGAATTTTAAAAGGACCATAATGGATTGGATTAAGCTTTTTACCTTCCCCTTGAAGTCTCCCTTTGCTAATATATAACCAAAATTCGTTGCCGACATGAAATTTATGATCAAACCGGTGATTGTCATGCCTTGCCTTGTAGCTGCTTTGACTTTTCTCAAGTTGTTCCTGCACTGTATGATGTATCAATTGAATTTTCTCTATGAACTTCCTTGCCTTATCGATGTCACTGTGACCATCAATGGTGACATCTTTCTCAAATATGAAGTCCAATGGAGATCTTGGCAAGTACCCATAACATGCCTCAAATGGCGATGTGTTTGTGGAAGAATGCATTTCCCTATTGTATGCATGTTGTATGTAATGCAACTGTTCATCCCATAACTTGTGATGTTTATTGCAATATCCTCTAAGAAGATGGATAACTGTTTGATTGACCACCTTTTTTTTTCCATCTGTTTGTGGATGAAAGCTTGTACTCTTCTTCAACTTTGTGTCCATCATGTCCCACAAATTTTACCAAAACTTCCCAAGAAATTGAGAATCTTGATCACTTACAATAGAAGTAGACCAAAATGAACCCAAATGTTTTTGAAGAAAATATGAGCTGTTTGTTCATCTGTAATTTTCTTTTTACATGGTGTTAATATGCACATCTTGCTGAACCTGTCTACAACTACATATAAGTAATCATGACCTTTCCTTGACAAAGGAAGACCTCCTACAAAATCCATTGAGATACTCTCCCATGGATGTGAAGGTACTAGAAGTGGAGTGTATAAACCAATTTTCCTATTGCTAGGCTTACTTGTAGCACATAAAGAGCATCCTCTTATGAATCAAGAAACATTATCCAACATGTGTGGCCATTAACAATACCTTTGAAGATTCGCTACTGTCTTACCTACACCAAAGTGTCCAACAATCAATGAAGTGTGTGCCTCCCTTATGATACTATTTCTTTCTCTCTGTGGAATACACAACTTGCCCAAGTGATACAACAAACTATTATGTACATGATAATCTAACTCTTCAATTTGGTTTCCTTGACTCAAGCTTGCATATACTTCTTGAAAGTCACTATTATTTGCATATTGTTCTATGTAACTTTCATGCAAAACATAATTATGCTTGAGTATAATAAATGAATTTAAAATAGGCCTTGAAAGCATATCAACTACCTTATTGTAGATTCCCTTTTTATACCTGATAACCAAATGAAATTGTTGTAGAAAACCCATCCATCTAAAATGTCTTGACTACTGCAACTTTGACTGTGACTGTAAGTACTGCAATGGTTGATGGTCGATATGGATGATGGTCTCCTTCCCCATCAAATAGTGCTTCCATTTATTAACACTTTGTACCAATGCATAAAGTTCTTTTTCATATGTGGGATAGTTAGTTACAACTCCATTAAAGATTTCATAATGAAATTAAATGAAATGGGCTTACCATGCTGCAATACAACTGCTCCCATGGCATAATCGCTTGCATCTGTTTGAATCTCGAATGGATGTCTAAGATCTGGAAGTGCCAATACTGGTGTTGAACTTATCTTTTTCTTCAAAGAATCAAATGCTTTATGTTTTCCATCTCCCCAATGGAAGACTTTCTTGACACTTGTCAATGCATGTAATGGAGCTTTAATGGAAGAAAAATTAGCAATAAAATTTCTCCAATACTATGCTTCCACTAAAAAAATTCTTACCTCTGTAACTATATTAGGCTTGGGCCAATGACCTCAACCTTAGAGGGGTCTATCTTCAACTCACCTCCTCAACCAATGTGTCCCAAATACACTAAAGAAGTCTTGCCAAATTAACACTTCGACATCTTTAAAAACAACTATTCTTTTGTTAAGACATCAAGAACTTTGTTTACATGCATGACATGTTCATCTATTGACTTACGGAATATGAGGATATCATCTAAGTAGACAATGACAAAATCATCTAGAAATGGTCTCAATACATCATTCATTACCCATGAAAGTAGTTGGAGCATTTGTAAGATCGAAAGGCATAACAAGCCACTTAAACAATCCTTGTTTAGTTTTAAATTCAGTTTTCCAAATGTCTTCTTCAGCCATCCTAACTTGATGATAACCACTTCGTAAATCTAACTTAGTGAAATACTTTGCATACCTCAAATGATCAAGAAAATCATCAATTCTTGGGAGTGGATAACGATTCTTTACCATGATTTTGTTCAATGCATGGAAATCCACACACATGCACCAAGTTCCATCCTTCTTTGGCACCAAGACAATGGGTGAACCATATGGCGAAGTAGATGGGCATATGATACATTTTCTCAACAATTATTGAATTTGCTTTTTGATTTCCAAGCTCTCCATAATAGACATGTGATACATGCCAATTTTTGGAAGTGGATAATCCTGTTGCAACTGAATCTCATGTTGAATTTCCCTCTTGGGAGGTAACCCCTTTGGTTCCTGAAGCATCTCGTCAGGCTTTCTTACCACATCAAACAAATCATATTTCAATTTATCATCACAACCTTCAAAAGATTCATAATCAATATCATTCTTTTCCTGATCATGAGAAGCACAAACTTTTTACGTGCACCTACTAGTCTCTTCATCTTCCCTACATTAACCAAGGAAATGTTCAACTTTTTGCGATGGGCTCTTACTATCTACTCCACCCCATTCTTGAGCAATATGTATTTGTTGTCATGGTGATAAAACACCGTTTTTCTATCATATAAATAAGGAATACCCAAAATGATTCATGTGATGTTAAGTGGAACTACATCTAACTCAACTTCATCAATGAGCGTTTCAGTAATGGTGAACTTGAATAAACACTTCCTTGTAACCTGTAAGTTTGCATTGTTAACTATCCAACCCAATGGATAGGCCTTATGACGACGTACAGTTTCAAGGTTTAGTTCTTTTACCAAGTCTTTTGAAATCAAGCGTGATTGTGACCCACTATCAAATAATGCATCAATCTTTGTATTATTTGAAATCACTCATACATGAAACAAATCTATTCTTGACTCTTCATTTTTAGTGTTATTTTGACTATGTGATGAACTAGTTCTTGCAACAGTTTCTTTTCCTTTTGTAACCATGGCTGAAATCTTGGTCTCATCACCAGAATTTGAACCAAGGTCATGTTGTGTGGTAGTGGTTGTCTTTTGTTTTCCCTTAGTGTTTTATTTCTGAGGCCTTAATTTGGGATGCAATTTCCAGTAGTAGGCTTCATCATTCCCCTCTTTGGAACAATGTTTGCATGTGATTTTATGCCTTTCTTTCTTTGCACTTGCATTCTTTTTTCCCTTGCATTTTCCTTCCTTCATTTCTCCTTGCCCTTGAATGGCTTCCACTTACTACCCTCATCCTGAATGTTATTTCCTCTAGATTCAAGGTGTGTGGCTTGCACACATACTTCATCTAAATTTTTTGGATTGAACATACGAATATTATGTTTCAGATAGGAATGTAAACCCCTCATATATTTCAGCAGTGTATCTTGGGAATTCAAATTCACTCCTATAACAAAGCCCTTTTCCTAAACTCTTATGTATAATATTGGACTGTTTGGTCTTTAAGCTTCTTAAAATTCTGCCAACTCATAATGGATTTTTGCATATAGGCTAAAGGATAAAACTGTCTTTTAGTTGCAGAAACAAATTCAACCCAAGTAATGGATATCTTACCATGGATTCTCATTTTCTCTTGAGTGTTTGCTTCCCACCAAACTAGTGCAGCTCCTTCTAGCCTCAATGAAGCCAACTAGATCTTTATGTCATCTTCTTGAAGGTTTTGAATTCTACAATATACCTCCAATTGTCAAATCCCATTGTCCAACTTTTCTGCATTCACCTCTCCATTATACATGGGAAGTTTAAATTTTATGTCCAATTTAAGTAATGGAGTCTTTCCTTTTGGGATTTTTGAATGAGTGTGGGCAGTTGCAGTGGTGGTAGTGGAAGATGATGTTGTGTGAGATGATGAAGATGATGAGGAAGATGATGAGGATGGTGGATATGGAGGTGGTTTTCCACCATTCCCTTTGGAATCATTCTTTTTTTGTCTTGAGCATCCTTCTCCATGTGGAGGTGTAGAACTCTCTCCAACCATTCTAGTGTTCCTCTCTTCATAGAGGACTTTAACCATCTTAGTTAAATTGAAGAAAGCTTTCTTGAATTCTTCCTCTTCTGAAGAGGGACCTTCAAGCTCTCTTTCTCCAGACATAATGGCTATGGATTCAGGCTCAGAAATTGGTACTGCTTGTACTCTTCATTCTCAGTTGAAGGAAAAACTTGAGGAGTTTCAAGTGCAGCTGGAATTGGTACTTTGGGTGGTGGAGATTGTGGCCTTGTGGCTCTCCTTCTGGGAATTACCTCAGGAGTTGCAACCAATATCTTCCGTTTTCCTTTCTACAACTTTAACCTTGTAAGCATCACAATTTTGCAACCATTGAAACCCTAATGGAAAAAACTCAATCAATCAAGTAATTAAACCTTTGCTCTGATACCAACTTGCTATGTTTTTGTATGATTATTTTTGTTGTGCTAATAACAATTACAGATTTATAAACATGTGCTTTTTTATTGCTTCTTGTGCTAAGGTTTCCTTAGTTGTTTGTGCATACAATCAAGTAAATTTCCTTAAGTTTAAAGTGACATTCATGAGCAAAATAGCTTCAAGAAAAACATTGAACAACAAACATTCAAAGTTCAACAAACCATCAAATAGACACTTTAACATAGTGTTTTGATGAAGGATTTCACCCCTCCTAGGCTACATCTCCTTGGTCCAACTTCCATGGCTTGAGCCTCTATATTAGCGTAATGTCGAAAAATGTTATTTTACAAAGATCTATGGCTCCTAATACCCACACCAATGTGTTCAGAATGTCCAAATAAGTTAAGAACACCTTTTTCTGAGCTCAATTTGGTCGAAAATTGACTTCTTAAGGGCTCAGTCAGTCTTTTCCTAGAAAAGCTCCGCTAAATCTAGAATGACTCCAGTTAGCACGTCAAATTTGGAGGTAGGCCCTAATTTGGGGGAACCGCAAAATCCACCGTCAGATAAAGCCCAGAGTTAAACTGTGCTTAACTATTTTAAACTTAGATTAATTAATTTAATCCCATAATTAGAGCAAACTGCAGTCTTAACTTCTGGCAGTTTAATGGGCAGTTCACATGCGATGACCTTCACATTAACTGTTGTGGCTGGAACCGTCAAAGCTGACCGTTAGTGGTTGCAGTATTGCATTCACATGCAGAGTTAACATCACAGAGTGGTTACGATAGCCACCAGAGTAACGCAACTGTTTGCGGTTTTAAAACAATGTGTTCATATGGGGGGAGGGCTGGCCCTCCCCTAACTGCCACCCTCAAACCATTACACGTTAAATGTATGTGAATAACAGTTAGGGTAAGAACCACCCAGTAGAGCAGGCGGTTATGGTGCAAGGATGGTAGGCTGGAGGTCACGGGTTTGACTTGACCTCCAACCATAATTTTGCTCCACTGTGTAGACAACCAACTTGACCTTTGGGAGGTGCCACGTGGTGGCCTTTGGGCTTGCCACGTGGCATTCTTCCATTGGTCTAGAAATGAACCAATATAAATGCACCAACACACCACTGTACAAACCAACCAAACATTGCCACTTGTCCATCGTTGATTTGTCATTGACCTACGTTGACCATGCCTACTCCCTGTGCAGTGACTGTGCATTATTTTTTGAAAATTTCGCTTGTTTAGCAAAGTGATTAGAACACAATAAATTTCTCATACGAACTTTGTTTTCGACGAAAAAAGTTTCATTAGGATCTTTTTTCTGAGATGGACGGGGTCGTTAAGGTTCGAGCCATTCCGAGAACATTAATTTTTTATCTAAATACTAAGCACTTGATCAACCATGGATGCAAATTTGGGAGAAGAATTGGATGTTAAACTATCCATCTAAACAAGATGAAAACAATAACACAAAAAAGGTTTTAAAGTAGAACTAATAAAAGGTGCAACACTAGACACAAAAAAGGGAACAAAATAGAGCATACAAAAGGATACCAAATTGGGCGCGAACAAAGACGCAAAAATGGACACCAAAATGAGGATGCATAATGGGGTGCATAAAAGAATGTAAGAAAAGACACAAAACAAGATGCAAAATGGGACTAAAAAGGGTGAAACCAAGGATGCCATACCAGATGCCAAAAATTATGCATAACTAGATTGCAAATTCAAACTCAAATATAGGTGTAAAATGAGATGCAAATGTGGACAAAAAATGTGGTAGAAAAATGATGCAAATTTGGATGCCAAATATGATGCAAAATTAGGAACCAAAAAGGATGAAAATATGACAAAAAATGGTGCAAAATTGGACACAAAAGTAGAAAAAATGGTGGAAAAATGGGCATAAAAATGGCTCAAATTTGGAAGCAACATTGGATGCAAAATGAGGTGCAAAAAATGATGCAAAAATTGGTGCAAAAACAAATGCAAAAGTAGACGAAAAAAATGGCTCAAAATTTAATGTAATATTAGACACAAAATGGGATACAAATGTGGATGCAATACATGGTTCAAATTAGGATGCAAATTTGGAGGCTCAAAAGGATGTTTAAAATGATGCTAAATTGGATGCAAGAAACGATGTTAAAAATGATGCTAAATTGGATGCAACAAATAATGAAAAATATGGTGCAAAATATGATGCAAAAAAGGGAGATAAATCAAACGCAAAAGTGGATGCAAAAAATGGTGAAAAAATGGATGCAAAATTTGGCGCTAAATCAAATTCAATATATGGTGAAAAATTGGATGCAAAAAAAGGCACAAGAACTAGTGCAAAAAAAAATGTAAAAATAGGTACAAAACTAGAAGCAAAAAATGGCATAAGACTAGATGCAAAAAACTGGCAAAAAATGGATGCAAAAAAAGGCACTAAATCTGATGCAAAAGATGGTGTAAAAATCGATGCGAATTCCAACACATAACTAGAAGTAATGAATGGCACAAAACAATGCAAAAATAGAAACCAAATGCAAATCTTGGTGCAAAATATTATGCAAAAAAGGATGCTTTAAAAATTGTACAATAGAGTCAAATTTAGCGCCATAATACTCATCCCAATTGAGAAAAAAATGCACTAAAATCTGGTGCTAAATCTGGCGCAAATTACCTAATTTGTTGTAGTGACTTGATCAACCAATGGTTCATCACCCTGAGTGATATGCGTTTCACTCTCCAATGGAAGAGTGGGATTGAGACTAATTGGAATTAGATAAATCACTTCGTCAATTGATGGTAGGTTGATAGAAAGTTTACGGTAACCAGTTGGAGGTTGTTGCTGTGAAACAATGTTTTTCCAACAATATTGAGGCTTCGTCCATATGAAGGCAAAGGTGAATATGATGAATCCGTTTGCATAACCTACAACGAAACCTAACTTTACCCTTCTTCCCAGGAACCTCATAATCACTGGTTGATGGATCAACAATAAGTTGATAAGCATTTTTTGACTATACTTCCAAGACCTTAGGAATACCAGGTCAATCGATAAGGAAGTGACCACCCTTACAAAGCTTGCAAGGGTATCTAGGCTTGCGATGCATGTGATCTAGGTGGATATTGGTGGCCACCTACCTATTCCACTTGGACCCACAACAAGGTCTCTTTCAGTTTTTCGGTTTCCTTAGTTGTAGCACAATTTACTATTTTTGGTAGTTTTTTGGGTCCTGAACTTACGAAGTCATTTTGAGGCCCTAAATGATGCTTTTAGGGAAAACAGAGTTACCAAAATTATGTTGGCTATTTGTTTTTGTTTTCCTCTTCGAGATCTTCGAAACAAGGTATTATGATAGAAAAATGGAGGTGGTATGACAAAGTTATCACCCCAGGAAGTTGATGTACCAATTTACCCAAACAAGGCCCATAGTTTTGGTGCTTCATCCCTAAGGGTTAGGTTTTTGGATGTTTAGGGCTTTCCACTATTTCTCAATAATAAATAGGCCTTTGAGCCTCATTTTAACACAGTTAAGAGGTATATAGCCACCACATCAATTCTCAAAGATAAGATACCATCGCCCAAGCTAGTTTAATTCCATTCTGTTTGTAAGAATATTTCAATATTATGATATTAATAAAATGAAGTGTTATTTCTACTGCGTTTCTATATTGATGTTTATATGTGTAATTTGTTGCGTTCCTCTTTAAGTTCAGATTAGTGGTATCAAAGCGGTCTACTCTTTCTTTGTTTTTCTTTGCATGTCCCCAACAAGGTCAGGGTATAAGGAGTTAGGGCTTGATCTGGTTGAACCTTTGCAAGGCCGACCTCGAAAACCTCGACACCCTCCCATGGCAGAAGAAAAGAAATATGAGGGGGTAGGAGATCCTTTCAAAATATTCCTCGAGGAAGCCCTTGTGTGACAGAGGAATGTGATGGTGGATAACTTTGCCCAGATCCTTCGATGACTACCCATAGGCGACACATCTTCATCCAACAGCCACTTTAGAGGCACCACTCCTTTTAAGGTATAATTTAAGAGGGATATATATATACAAACGTCATAGATAAGTGGTTGAATCTGTTGGAAGGATATTTTTCAGTTCATGACTTTTCCAATCGAGAAAAAATTACTTTTGTACTTCTCAAAGTTGCCCCACACGTCAAGGACTGGTGGGAAATCTAATGTGAACAAAATGATGAGAGGGAATCCTCACTATTTTCAGTCGCACCCACTTGGGATTCTTTCCGAGACACCATCAAGGAACAATATTACCATGTCAGGAACTTTGAAGATAAATACATAAAGTGGACCATGCTATGACAGGGAAGGGATCAAGATGTGCAGGAGTTCACAAATGTTTTCCATACCCTCCACACGAAGTTAGGTATCAAGGATTCTAAGCAAAATTTGATAATCAAGTACTGCGGATGTCTACACAAGTACATCTAGGACGAGATGGAGTTCCTAGAAATCTCCTCGCTCAGCACGACATACCAATACGCTGTCAAGATTGAGAAAAAGTTTAAACAAAAGAAGCAAGATTTTGGATCTATGAATCTGAAGCAAGGAAATGATGCCCCCATACCACGGAGAAAAAGCCAAATCCAAGGCAGGTAACCTAAGACAACCCACCAAAGCTGCAAGAAGAAAACAACACCACGAAGACAAAGAAGGACACGTGAAAATGGTGTGAGTTCTATAAGAGCTTGACCCAGTGGTGGCTGAGCTGAAGGCTTCCGAATCAAACACATGTTCTGACTCTAATTCATAGCCTGACAAAGGGAAGTAGATCATTCATGCGGAGCCCAGTGCCACCGTGGCCACTACTAAGATCCAAAAGAATGAGCCTGAAGATCCAGAGGAGGAACACCTCTTCCACTAACATATGTGGGTGAAAGGTTCTCTTCTACAGTTCATTGTTGATAGCGGAAGCCAAAAGAACCTCATTTAAGTTGAGGTTGTGAAGCAGTTGGGTCTATCGACGACAACACATCTGCAACCGTACACCATCGGGTGACTTCACCAAGGATGATATCTCTGCGTTAGCCAATAGTGTCGGATTCCATACAACATCAAGTGCTTCTCAAATGAGGTAATGTGTGATGTTTCTCCTCTTGAATTTTGTGATGTATTGCTAGGACAACCATACTTGTGGAAGCGACATGATGTATATGAGTCTAGACCTCGCTCTGTGATTATTACTTTGGGCAATAAGTTGTTCAGGATACCGGAGGTAGCCCCGCCTAATTCCATCTCTTTGACCACTTCAAAGAAATGTAGTAAGATCATTTCCCAAACCAAGAATTTTTTTCCTTATGATTCGTCCTTAGGGCAAGAAGAAGGTTGTGGCCACGACTTCTAGACAGGGCTCCTTCGTACAACAGCAGTAGATGGACAAGGTTGTGGGGGAGTACAGGGACATTTTTGCCTCACCTATAGGGGTACCTCTGTACCTTCAGGTCAAGCACTCCATCGATCTAACCCCAGGTGCGCAACTACCCAATGGACCGATCTATCGATGCTTTGTTCTAGAGAATGATGAGATCATGAGGCAAATTCATGAGCTATTGCAAAAAGGGCACATCAGGCCAAGCTCATCACCCTGTGGGAGCCTGATTGTATTGGTACAAAAGAAGGATGGGACCCAGAGGGTCTATATTGGCAGTCGGGCACTGAACAAGATCATTGTATGGAATAGGTACCCAATCCCACATATTGATGACCTTCTGGAACAGCTCAAGGGGGCCAAATATTTCAACAAGATTGACTTGAAGTCGGGTTATCACCAAGTGCTTGTCAAACCCTCCGATATGTGGAAGGATGCCTTCAAATCCAAGGAGGTCCTTTTCGAATGGTTGGTCACGCCTTTCGGGTTGACGAATGCCCCCGCAACCTTCATGATTTTGATGGACAACATCTTGTGAACCTTCACCAATGAATTCGTGGTGGTGTATTTTAGATGACATCTTGATCTTCAGCTAGATATGAGAAGAGTTCCTCTGCCATATTCGACAGGTCCTTCAAACCCCGCAAAAACAAAAGATATGTGCCAATTTGGAGAAATGAACTTTTGGCATGACCCAGGTTTAATATTTGGGGTACATCATTGATGAGTAGGGTGTGCATGTGGACCCAACCAAGATACAAGTCATTCGGGATTGGCCTGCCCCAACCACTCTAATAGAGCTCTACAACTTTCTAGGTCTTGCCAATTTCTACCGCAAGTTCATGTTGGGGTTCCCTCATATCACTTGGCCTTTAAGTCAAGTCACCAAGGGTGGAGCGAAAGCAAAGTTTTTTGGTTTGAAACCCAACAAAAGATTTTTTCTGATTTGAAGCATCACCTCTACTTTGAACCAGTGCTAACATTACCAGACCTGCAACAACCATTTGAGATTGAAACAAACGCCTTTGACTATACTATGGGTGCAGTTCTTACTTAGCAGGGGCATCCAGTGGCTTACCACAGTGAGACCCTTTCAGAAACGGTCTGAAAGTATCCCACTTATGACAAATAAATGTATTACATTGTGCAATCCTATCGTCAACAGAAACATTACATTATTGGGAAGGAAACGGTCATCCACATAGGACACCAACCCATATAGTTGTATAGACACAAGGGAAGTTGCAAAACAATCGTCATTAGAAATGGTCCACATACATGCAACAATTCCATTTGAACATAAGTACAAGAAGGGAAGCACAAATAATGTTGTACATTGTCTCAGCCAACCACTAGTCATGGCATTGATCATTGTCCTCAACTCCTGTAGGCACGAGACTTCGAGGTGGCCACATATTTACGAGAGCAATCCAGAATTTGGAGGCACATACCAAACACTCCTGGAACATAAGCAAGTTCAAAATTTTCACCTCCAGGATGCATTGTTATGCCACCTCAGACATATTTTTGTTCCTTCTAATGAGCATGCCAAGATGATTTGGGAGGCACACTACAGTTGGGTTGCTGGACATTTTAGAGTAGAGAAACAGTGACAACACTGCAGAAGTATTTTTTTTTCCAAACCTTCATAAGGATGTTGGGAGTTAATCCTACACTGCCTACACCATTTCCAAACCAACCATCAAGAAGCAAGGCCTATATACTCCTCTTCCTACTCCTAGTCGACCTTGGGAATCCTTTTCCATGGATTACATGTCGGCCTTCATTCTACTAAGAATGGAAATGGATGTGTTTTCGTGGTTGTCAACAAATTCTCTAAGATGGCCATTATGGAAGCTTGCAAGAAGAGTATCACAATAGAGGCCACTGCTAAGCTCTTCTTTGAGTGAGTGTGGGTACACTTTGGGATCCCATAGTCCATTGTCTCTGATCGAGATAGAAGATTCCTAAGTGCATTTTGGTCAAGTCTCAGGTTGATGCTGGGTACCAAACTCACTAAGTCCATTGCTTTCCATCCCCAAACTGATGGCCAAACAAAATTTGTCAATAAGATGATCGTATACATTTTGCGCATGTACAACTCGAAGCATCCACACACATGGGATGAAAGCCTCCCCTATGTCTAACACAACTACAACATATCTCTCCATAACTCAACGGACCATAACCCCTTTCAGGTAGGGCTGGGATTTCAGCCATTATGTCCCATTGATGTGGCCATACCATTTGCAGCTACTCAGGTAGATTCGGCTCATGTCCAGTCCGAAGCCCACAAGGTTAACAACTTCATTGAGCGCATTCAAAAAATCTGTCAACAACCCCATGATATATTGGACAAATCCAGTGCTAATTACAAGCATCACCATGATCAAATTAAAGTGTGTTTGTAGGTAAATCCTCTTTGTGGATAGAGACGATCCCTCTAGCCCAATGAGTGGGTCTAGCAACAAACAAGATAATCTACAAGACACTTTCCTAGATTACAACCGAAATGAGAGAAGAGGAAAGAGACCAAACTCACTCTGATGCTATAATGCACTCCTTTGTTGAAGATCTTGATCACTTGATCCTCACGCTCATTCCCTTCTTCTCATAACATTTGAATACCTACACAAGAGGCCAAAGACACAACAAATCATAAAGGTGCAACAAGCACAATCAAATGTAATCCACTTAATAGATCAAGGAGCATTAAGATAAATGAAGCATTGACACAAGGATTTATGGAAAGTGAACCAGTAGTTGTATATATTAATAAAAAAAAGAGGAAGAATACAACCCATTCCTTGATGTTAGTAGCCCTCCTTGAGTGAATGTCCAAGTCTAAGCTCAAGCTCTCCAAACAGTCCTTCTCCATGCCAAAGTGAATAACATCTAGGCACTATCTTAGCATAAGGGTGTAAATAATCACAGGCCAACCATTTGGGAATGGAGGAGGATGAATTTATAGGTAGGGAGAGGGAGCTAGGATCTCACTAAAAATAAGGGAAGGTCCTCATCTAAAGGAGGAAGCTCATAGGAATAATATCAAAGGGAAATATTGGGAGAATTCGACCACATCCACAACGAACATCTTTCAACTCACTATCTGGAAGCCTCTAGATCACGAAGCTTCTCCTCCATTTTGAGAAAACTTGCCTTTTAGGAATGAATGCGAGTATCCAGGAAAAATACGCACTGACAGCATGAGTCTCATATGGTGCAACTTGCCATCAACACGAGAGGGAAGTATCATAGTGGTATCGACCCATAAATTAGGGTTTTGAGTTCATTTTTCTGAGGAAAAGCTCAAGGAAACATTTCATTAGTTTTTCAGGGAGGATCTGGACTTCATATCAGGATGGGTACACTGCATAGTTGTCAAGTTTTGGGCACTCATGGGTATGAGACATGGAAGTGCAGGAGGTGTGAAAAAATACTGTGTAACAAGGCGCTACACAAGTTCCAGGTGGGCGATAAAGTTTCACTAAATGTGCAAAAGGAGCATCTCGCTCGACCACATCGCAAGCTTTGCCTGCTCTAATATGGTCCATACACCATCACCAAGGCTATAGGGGATAATGCCTTTTATCTTAGCGTCTGACTATTCCTTGGTTTTCACCGAGTGTTCAATGTAGACCGCCTTCAACCATACTTTCCACCATTGCTGGACACATTTGACATTGGAGAACAAATCACACCAACAAAGCTAAACCCAGACTGCATGGAACAGTACACAACTGATTAGATCATGGACACACAGATCAAGAACAGTCGCCAACAAAAGATCTAACTATATCGGGTTGTCAAAGCTAGCCAACTCCTTCACCAAAGCAAGTGGCTCACTAGGGAAGAAGTTCAACAAAAGTTTCCCCATCTCATGGAGGCACTCAATGTTGGGTGTGGAGCCTAATTATCTTTTATATTCAAAGGTATCGCTGCATTGGACCCTAGTTCGTAATGGGGTGACAACGCTGACCGTAAAATATTCATTGTAAGGGGGGAGCTGCAACCTTTGGGAGCCCCCCCTGGTGGGGGGATTAGGGGAAGTGCCCTCGAAGCTAAGAATAGATGTAAAATTTCCTTGAAAAATGTTGTAATTTCATAGTCAATCTGGGTTGTTCATTAGGCAGAGATCTGACGATAGAAGTTATGTTTAATTTAGGGTTTTTTGCCCTAGAAGGCAACCCCTCGCTATATATGAGGGAATTGTATTGCGTCTATGTAGATCGGTATTCTGAGTGAGGAAGAGAGAGGATATTGAGAGCGAAGAGGGAATTATAGCAGATTTGCTGTAGGTTGTATCTCTTTAGTTTGCTGGATAATATAAAAAGAAGGACTGGCTATTTCTCTGTGGACATAGCCCAAACTGGGTGAACCATGTATATCTGTGTCTCTGTTGTTTTATGTGTTTTTCGTGTTTATATTTTTGCAATATTTTATGTGTTCCATTGCTTTGTAATATATAATTTTCTAACACTCAATGAAATGGGGAACATTGCTTCCTAAGGGGGGAGGAATGATCCAGGTGGATATTGGTGTCCGCCTGCCTATTCCACTTGGACTCCCAACACTGTCTCTTCCAGTTTTTCAGTTTCCTTAATTGTAGCACAATTTACTATTTTTGCAATTTTTTCAGGTCCTTAACTTTTGGATCCATTTTGAGGCCCTAAACGATGTTTTTAGGGAAAACGTCCCAAACCAACTTATCTTTTCTATTTAATTTTGACCTCCTCTTCGAAATCATTGAAACAAGGTATTTTGATAGCCAAACAGAGATCATATGCCAAAGTTACGACCTCAGGAAGTTGATGTAACAATTTACCCAAACTGGGCCCACAATTTTTGTGCTTCATCTCTTAAGGTTATGTTTTTGGATGTTTAGGGCTTTCCACTATTTCTCAATAATAAATAGGCCTTTGAGCCTCATTGTAACACATTTTAGAGGCATGTAGCCACCACATCTCATCTCAAAGATAAGCTACCATTGCCCGAGCTAGTTTATTTCCATTCAGTTTGTAAGAATATTTTAGTATTCTAATATTAGTGAAATGAAATGTTATTTCTGCTGCATTTCTATATTTTTGGTTATATGTGTAATTTGTTGCATTCCTGTTTAAGTTCAAATCAGTGGTATCAGAGTGGTCTACTCTTTCTCTCTTTTCTTTGCATGTACCCAATGAGGTCAGGGCATAAGGAGTTAGGGCTCGATCTAGTTGAACTTTTGCAAGACCCCCCGATAGCCTCCCATAGCAGAAGAAAAGAAATATGAGGGGGCATGAGATCATTTCAAAATATTGCTTGAGGAATCCCTTGAGTGATAGAGGAACAAGATGATGGATAACTTTTCCCAGATCCTTCGACGACTACCCATAGGCAACGCATCTTCATCCAGCAGCCACTTTGGAGCTGCCACTCCTTTTAAGATACAATTTAACTTCAATATTCCCGTATTTGAGGGCGAGATAGATGCAGACGTCGTAGATAAATGGCTGAATCTGTTGGAAGGATATTTTTTAGTTTATGAATTTTCCAATCGAGAAAATATTACTTTTGCACTTCTTAAAGCTGCCCCACATGTCAAGGACTGATGGAAAAATTACTGTGAACAAAAGGAGAAGGAGTCCTCACTATTTTCTTCCACACCCACTTGGCATTGTTTCAGAGACGCCATCAAGGAAAAATATTACCTTGTTGGCAGCTATGAAGATAAATACATAATTTGGACCATGCTACGACAGGGAAAGGACCAATATGTGTCGGGGTTCACAAATGTTTTCCATATTCTCTGCACGAAGTTGGGTATCAAGGATTTTGAGTGCATTTGGTACTCAAGTACTATGATTGTCTATACAAGTACATGCAAGATGAGATGGAGTTCCTCGACATCTCCTCGCTTGACATGACATACCAATACACTCTCAAGATTGAGTAGAAGTTTAAACAAAAGAAGTGATACTTTGGATATGCGAATCTGAATCAAGAAAAATGCGCCCCCAAACCACAAAGCAAAGGCCAAAGCCAAGGCGGGGCAACACAGGACAACCCCCCAATGCTGCAAGAAAAGAACAACACAACGAAGAAAAAGAAGGTCACGATAAAATGGTGTGAGTTCCATAAGAGATCCACTCACAACACAAGTGAATGTCGGGCCAAGCAGTCACTGGTGGCCAAGCTGAAGGCTTTCGAATCAAACACATGTTACGACTTTGAGTCCAAACCCGACAAGAAATGACAAAGGGAAGTAGATCATTAATGTGGAGCCTATGCCACTGTGGCCACCACCAAGATCTAGAAGAATGAGCCTGAAGATCCAAAGGAGGGGGAATGCCTCTTCCACTCATAGATGTGGGTGAACGGTTCTTTGCTGCAATTCATTGTTGACAGTAGGAGCCAAAAGAACCTCATTTGAGTAGAGGTTGTGAAGCGGGTGGGCCTACTAACGACAACACATCCACAACCGTACACCATCGGGTGGCTTCACCAAGGATGATATCTCCGCGTCAGCTAGCAGTGTCGCCTTCCCTACAATGTCATGCCCTTCACGGATGAGGTACTGTGTGGTGTTTCTCCTTGTGAATTTTGTGATATATTATTAGGACAACCATACTTGTGGAAGCGACATGATGTATATGAGTATAGACCTCGCTCTGTCATTTTTACTTCCGGTAATAATTTTTACAAGATACTGGACGTAGCCCCGCCTACTGCCATCTCTTTGATGACTGCAAAGCAATGCAATAAGTTAATTTTCCAGACCAGGAAATTTGTTTTCCCTATGATTCATCCTTATGGAAAGTTGAAGGTTGTGGCCACGAATTCTAGACAGGGCTCCTCCACACAAAAACAACAAATGGACAAGGTTGCGGAGGAGTAGAGGGACATTTTTGCCTCACCTACAGGGGTACCTCTGCATTGTCAGGTCAAGCACTTCATCAGTCTGACCTTGAGCACGCCACTACCCAATGGACCGATCTATTGATGCTTTGTTATGGAGAATGATGAGATCATAAGGCAGATTCAGAAGCTGTTGCAAAAAGGGCACATCATGACAAGCTCATCACCCCATGGGAGCTTGATTGTATTGTTATAGAAGAAGGATGGGACCTAGATGCTCTGTATTGACTGTCAGGTGCTGAACAAGATCATTGTCTGGAATAGGTACCCAATCCCACAGATTGATGACATTCTAGACCAGATCAAGGGGGCCAAATATTTCAGCAAGTTTGACTTGAAGTCCAGTTATCACCAAGTGCCTATCCAAGGGTTGAATACTGCCTTCAAATCCAAGTAGGGCCTTTTAGAATGGTTGGTCATGCCTTTAGGGTTGACGAATGCCCGTGAAACCTTCATGAGATTGATGGACGACATCTTGCGACCCTTCACCAATACATTCGTGGTGTTTCATTTAGATGACATCTTAATATTCAGCTAGAGTTGGGAAGAGAAAATACACCATATTCGACAGGTCCTTCAAACCCTGTGACAACACAAGCTGTGTGCCAATTTGGAGAAATGCACTTTTCGCATGACCCAGGTTTAATATCTAGGTACATCTTTGAGGAGAAGGGTGTGCATGTGGACCCAACCAAGCATTAGGGAATTTTGAGGTCTAAAATGGGCCTCCTAAGAAAAATGTACAACCAAAATAAACTTTATAAGAACCAATATGATTCAAGATGATGATGTCAACCATGGGCGATGATTCACCATTAGTGGAGTGAAATTTGAGTAAACCCATAGGGATATAAGTTGAAAATACGAGTTGAAAATATAGTTTTTATTTATTTATTTATTTTATTTATTTTCATTTTTTCCCTCTAAAATTGGATGATGTAATGTAATCATATTTTATTATTTCAAATATTATTTTATAATTTCTTCAGGAGGCCCATTTTATACCTTAAAATACCCCTAATGATACAAGTCTTTCGGGATTGGCCAGTCCCAACCACTTTAACAGAGCTTCGCAACTTTCTCGTTCTTGCCAATTTCTACCACAGGTTCGTGTTGGGGTTCTCTCATATCACTTGGCCATAAGTCAAGTCACCAAGGGTAGAGCAAAAGAAAAGATTTTTTGGTCCGAAACTAAATAGAATTAGTTTTCCGAGTTGAAGCATTGCCTCTGCTCTAAACCAGTGCTCACATTACTAGACCTACAACAACCATTTGAGATTGAGATAGACACCCTTGACTATGATATTGGTGCAGTTCTTACTAAACAGGGGAATCCCATGGCTTAACACAGTGAGAGCCTTTTAGACACGATCCGAAAGTATTCCACTTATGACCAAGAAATGTATTCCATTGTGCAAGTCTGTCGTCAATTGAAGCATTACATTATGGGGAAGGAAACAATCATCCACATAGACCACCGACCCCTGCTGTTCATACAGACCCAATGGAAGTTGCAGAACAATTACCATTAGAAATGGTCCACATATATGCAACAATTCCATTTTAACATTAAGTAAAAGAAGTGAAACACCAATAATATTGTAGATTACCTCAGCCGACCACCAGTGATGGCATTGATCACTGTGCTTGACTCCTGTGGGCACGAGACTACGGGGTGGCTGCATCTTTATGAAAGCTACCCAGAATTCGGTAGCACATACCAGACACTCCTGGAAGGTAAGAAAGTTCAAAATTTTCACCTCCAGGATGCAATGTTATGCCACCTAGGACATATCTGTATTGCTTCAAACGAGCATGCCAGGATGATTTGGGAGGCGCGCTACAGTCGGGTCACTGGACATTTCAGAGGTACATTAAATCCTACCCTTCCTATGCCATTTCCAAACCAACCATCAAGAATCAAGACCTATATAATCCTATGCCTACTCCTAGTTGATCTTGGGAATCCATCTCCATGGATTACATGTTGGGCCTTACTTCTACTAAGCACAACAATGATTGCGTTTTCATGGCCATTCACATATTCTTTAAGATGGCCATTATCGTGACCTATAAGAAGAGTGTCACAGTAGAGGCCACTACTAAGCTCCTCTTTGAGCAAGTGTAGGTACACATTGGCATCCCATAGTCCATTGTCTCTGATAGGGACAACAAATTCCTAAGTGAATTTTGGTCAAGTCTTTGGTCAATGTCAGATACCAAACTCACTAAGTGCATGACTTGCCATCCCCAAATTGATGGCCAAACATAAGTCATCAACAGGATGATCGCACATATTCTATGCATGTACAACTTGAAGCGTCCATGCACATGGGATGAAAGCCTCCCCTATGTCCAACACAACTACAACAGAGCTCTTAAAAACTCAACAGGCCACAACCCCTTTCAGGTAGGGCTGAGATTTCATCCATTATGTCCCATTAATGTGGCCATACCATTTACATCTACTCAGGCATATTCGGCTCATGTCAAGTCCAAAGTCAACAAGGCTAACAAATTCATTGAGCGCATTCAACACATCCACTAGCATTTCCATGATATATTGGACAGAGCTAATGCTAAGTACAAGCAACGCCATGATCAACATTGGGCATTGAACAAGTTCTAGGTGGGACAAAGTTTCGCTAGATTTGTAGAAGGAGCGCCCCATTAGACCCCACCACAAGCTTTGCCCGCTCTGATATGGTCCATACACCATCACTAAGGTTCGAGGGGAAAATGCCTTCGAGGTTAGCATCCCACCATTCCTTGGTTTGCACCCAGTGTTCAATCTAGACCGCCTTTGGCCATACTTTCCACCATTGCTGTAGACATCCAACGTTGCAGAACAACTCAGAACAACAAAGCTAAACCCAGATCACATGGAAAAAGCCACAACCAATCAGATCATGGATACATAGATCAAGAACACTCACCAACAGAAGATCCAACTATATTAGGTTGTCAAAGCTAGCCAACTCCTTCACCAAGGTAAGTGTCTCACCAGGGACCAAGTTTAGCAGAAATTTCCCCATCTCATGGAGGCACTCAACACAATGGGGGCCATTGCTTCCTAAGGGGGTAGGAATGATCCAGGTGGATATTGGTGGCCACCTACCTATTGCACTTAGACCCCCAACATCACGTCTTTTAGTTTTTTGGTTTCCTTAATTGTAGCAAAACTTACAATTTTTGGCAGTTTTTTGGGTCCTAAACTTTCGAACCCTGTTTGAGGCCCTAAATGATGTTTCTAGGGAAAACAGAGAGACAAAAAACGTCCTAAACTAGATTTCTATACCACTTTTTTTTTAGCCTCTTCTTTTAGATATTTTAAATGAGGTATTATGTTGGCCAAATGAAGATCATATACCAAAGTTACGACCCCAAGAAGTTGATGCACCAATTTACCCAAACGGAGCCCATAGTTTTGGCGCTTCTTCTCCTATGGTTAGGTTTTTGGATGTTTAGGGTTTTCCACTACTTCTCAATAATAAATAGGCCTTTGAGTCTCATTGTAACATAGTTTAGAGGCATGTAACCGCCACATCTCTTCTTAGAGATAAGCTACCATCGCCTGAACTAGTTTATTTCCATTCTATTTGTAAGAATATTTCAGTATTCTAATATTAATGAAATGAAGTGTTATTTCTACTACATTTCTGTATTTATGGTTATATGTGTAATTTGTCGTGTTCCTATTTAAGTTCGGACCAATGGTATAAGAGTGGTCTTCTCTCTTTGTTTTTCTTTGCATGTCCCCAGTGAGGTCAGGGTATAAGGAGTTAGGGCTCGGTCTGGTTGAACCTTTTCAATACCAGCCTCGCAAACCCAAATGGCCTCCCATGGCAGAAGAAAAGAAATTTGTGGGGGGAGGATATCCTTTCAAAATATTTCTCGAGGAATCTCTCTAGCAACAGAGGAACGCGATGATGGATAACTTTGCCTAGATCCTTCGACAACTACCCACAAGCGACGCATCTTCATCCTGCAGCCTCTCTAGAGGCACCACTCCTATTGCTAATGGAAGCATTATATTCCAGGGAAGGAAAAGATCATCCACACAAACCACCAACCCCTACAGGTCATACATAGATAAGGGAAGTTGCAGAACGACCACCATCATAAATTTTCCACATACTTACAACAATTCATTTTGAATATTAAGTACAAAAAGGGTAACACCAATAATGTTGCAGAGTGCCTCACTTGACCAACATCCATGGTGCTAGTCAACTGTGCTTGACTCCTATGGGCACGAATTTTTGGGGTGGCTGCATATTTACGAGAGTGATCCAGAATTCGACAACACATACCAAAGACTTTGGAAGGTAAGAAAGTAAAAAAATTTCACCTCCAAAATGCATTGTTATGCCACTTGGGACACATCTGTGTTCCTCCAAGTGAGCATGCCAAGATGATTTGGGCGACGCACTACAGTTGGGTCGCTAGACATTTCGGAGTAGAGAAAACAGTGGCATTACTGCAGAAGTATTTTTATTGGCTAAACCTTCGTCAGAATGTTGGGAGGTACATTAAATCTTGCACTACTCGTGTTGTTACACAAAAATATCGTCACCATGATTATTTGCAGTCAGTATGGGTCTATCATCACTTATACTAGCCTCCTAAGCAAGTCTCAGACCTTAGCTCTTCATGTCAAGATTTGCAAATGAGAGAAAGACATAGAAAATTAATATTACTCTGGTTCTGCACGTTCTCCTACTTTTACCTGTGGACCCGCACCCTTTGTTCATAATACCTGCGTACCTGCATGCTCTGTCTATAAAGGGGTGGGTGCGTACCACTGTAAAAGTAAAAAAGGCGCAAGTTTATCCTAAAAAACTCACTTTTGGGTTAATTCTAGATGTTTCTAGAAGGATTTTGACATGGATTGTTCGCTCCAAGGTGGTTCATGCATCCCGAAAGAGAAGGAGCTAATCCCTTGATAGGAGGAGCTAATCCCTTGATAGGAGGAGCTATCCCTTTAAAGGAGGGATTTATCCCTTTGAAGGAGGACCTAGTAACTTCCCTCCATTGCACTATAAATTAAGGCATTGGGTCAGTTGCTGGAGAGGTTAGAAGCTGAACATTTTGAGGGTAAATGTTGGTGAAATCAAGACTTCCTAGTTGAGCTTAAGAGGAGAGATCACATACCTTTTTGGCTTCATTGGGCAGTGAGGTGAAGCTTGTCAAAGTATAGGAGACTTCTTGTTGGACCTTGGGAGGAGCTTGTACAACGTCAAGGCAAAGGTTGTAAAGTTCTTCTTCTTTTGAATTAACACAATCAGACTCATTTTTCTCAACAAGTATCTCATGTTATTTGTTTCATGGACTCCTTGAATTTCATGTTAAATATGTTTTATAATATTGGTTTTTTAGGTTCTATTTAATAGTTTTCCTTGTTTGTGTTTGTAGGTTCGCGACAAAGGAACTCATTTGGATCAAAGAAGCGAGGGCATCCCCAAACTTGCATTAGACATAAGGTAGGCCTTAAACACACTTGTTTGCCATTATTTATAAAAGCACATTTAGAGAAGGATAGTGTCTGGTTGGTTTGCTTGTCATTAGGTCTTCTTTAGATTCTAGGAAGGTCTATCTTGTCCACAAGATCGACTCATTCCGCGTGACAAAATGGCGACTCCGCTGCGGAATTGATTGTTTTCCTTGTTTTTCTTTGACTTGAGAAACTTGCCTTTTTGTTTCTGTTTTTGGCTTGTTGTGTGTGGACTTGGATAGATTTAGTGGATCTAGGTTTTTCTTTTTCTTTTCACTACTTTAGGAGAAGTCCGCAGTCTGTGCTTGTATCACAGTGCGTACCTATACGCACCTTTACTTTGCGCACAGAGCGTACACGCACCTGTGTAAACTATGAACCTACGTACCCTGCTAAAATTTTGAAAATTTTAAATTTTAATCTTTAAATTAGTTTTATTTTGATTTAGTAGTTGTTATCCTCTGCCCATACCTGCATGTGACTTGTTGAAAGCTTTCCTTGGTTTAATTTCATTGGCGTTAGGGTTTTAGGTGAAATTCCTAGGAGTTTTGCTTGTTGGGTTCGATTTTCGATTTGGTTGTGTAGTGGCTCTAAGCTTAGAAGCTATAGGGACTTCAGATCACCTTAGTGTCTACCAGCCTTCTTATGAGTCTGATCATTTATGAAATCTCCCCTTGTTGAGGAATCCGTTTTGAGTTTTCTCTTTAGAAAACTTCGAAAAGCTTTTGATTGAAAGTTTGGATTTTCATTTTTAAAAAGAAAACAAATTTGGTTGTTCTCCACTTATTTGTGATTCTGGACAAATTGGTCCTTGGTTTGCTTATAGCCAAGTAAAACATCCTCGAAAAGACATTTTGTGAGCTTTTACTTCAAATAGGTTTTCATAGTTAGTAGATCTTAAGTTTGCTTTATTCATAGTTTTCTCAAGATTTGCTTTAGTCATAGTTTTAAGTGTTTTATAAAATATAAAAATCTCTTTTGAAAAAGTTTGTTTTTGGTAGCATTTGAGTGTTTGAATGAAAAATGAAATTCTTGTGAAAATAACTAGTGGTCTCGTTTCGAGTGCATTGGAACAAATACTCTTCTTTTGATTTGTTTGTTAAAGAAAGATTTGTGTTTACAAGTATTTGCATTCTCCAACTCTTTCCTAGCTAGAAGTTCGTTGAAGAGAAAAGATTGCTTAATCATCTTAAGTGAATTTTTGTAGTGATTTTGAGTCGATTCTTTACACCACAAGTTTCATCTCCATCACCTCTTGACTTAATCAAAAACCAATAAAAATCACGCTTAAGATAAAATCAATCTAGCAAATTTTTTTATTTCTAGGGCTCTAATACACCAACATAGCTTAGGCTACTGTCTTGGAGTAGGGAGTAATTAACTCTCCAAGATAATAAAACAAACAAGTAGCTGTATCTTGTGCTAGGAGAGAAATCCAATTGTTACATCTATGCTCTGGGAAAGCTCCTCTTAAAGGAGAAGCACGAGATTGTGTCCGAACCAGTGTGGGAATCAATCCTTCCTCGTTGGGAACGACGCCAGATATTCACGTATTACAAATGGTAAACCTCGGATTAACCATTGTCGAGGAGCCTGGGGTCACTTGTTGGTAAACCTCGGATTATGTCGAGGAGCCTTCAAGGGGATTGAGATTGCTACTCTGCCCTTGCGTGCGTATCGGATCGTAGACTGTTCCCCCAGGTATATTTGTTTCTGTTGGTAACCTTAGTGACCATATTCTCTAGGATTCTTCCTAAAGTGACGGTGGCGGGAAGATCCCACTGTACCTGGAGCAGACGTCGGCTAGACTCACATTTTTTGGGGGGTTCTCTTCGCTCGAGACGGTTAAGTGGAGAAACTTGGTCCAGTCTATTCATTAAGCAAGTTTCCGGGGTAACTGTTCCAACCGCTATTTCTGTATCGAACTCTGCGACGTTGGATTTCATCACCAACTAGTGTTTTTGGTACGGAAAGTTACTGTTTGTTTGTGATTGATCTCCTAGATTCTTTAGGCGTGTGATTCAATTTGTTTGGTTCTTTAGAGGCTTTAGGTGTTTTTCATTGAGATTTTACTTTGTTTGCATGTGAAGTAGTTAAAAGTCTTTAACTATGGCTGAATTACCAAGGCAGTCCCGTAGACTTCGGGGCCAATCTCCTGAATTTGTAAACGTGGCTGAGTTACTGAGAAAGTCCCGTAGGCTTCGGGGCCAGCCTCCTCAGGAAGTACCGAACCAGCTTGAAGGCTTGAAAGTCCTCGTAACTCCTAGAGATGGTATAATTGGGTCACCTGAAGAAGGAGAATCTTCTTTGATAGTACATCCTGATCCGCAGCCTGTATCCATTTCAGAAGTTATTGGTAGTATTGCATCTACTAGTGATATAGGTGAAGAACCTGAAATATCTGAACCCGAATCTAAAATTGCTGCTACTCCCAAATCAGAGTTTGTTTCTCCAGCTTCTAGTGGTCCTAGTTCACCTAGGGTAGAAACAATAATTACCCAAGATCTTATTTCTGGACTTATAGCTATTGAAGAACTTGCTATTCCGGACAACGAAGAAAGCATTCATTTTCCAGAAGATCAACCTATCTTAGACCTTAGGGAGCATGAATCAATTTTTTACAATCCGCCTAGGAGCAGTGCTTGGTATCTTTCATTGACTAATTTTTTGGAAAACCCGGGACTAAGTTTTTCGCCACCTCGTATTTCTTATCACCCAACACCTGGAGGTTACTATTCTCCGTTGAATATGTCTAAGCAGTCATCCATGTTTTCTCAATCTCCAGAAGCCTTTTTTTACGGCGATCCTTCTGTTCCCGTTGGGTATCAGTCTATGTCTGGTACTTTTTTAGGAGCATCTCCTCAACCTATTGAACAAAAGTTATTAACTGGAAGTAATGGTACTAAACCATTGAGTGTAGAAGATATTCTCATGATGTCAGGTTCTATT
>APFE031052079.1:188720-203521 GCA_000404065.3 Pinus taeda
TTTCTCAACAAATTGTCTTATGTGGTTTGTTTCATAATCTCCTTGATCATTATGATGAATATGCTTTATGATATTGCCTTTTCAGGTGCTATTTAATTTTGTTTGCTTGTTTGTGTTTGCAGAATTACACTTCAAGGAAGCTCATTTGGAGGGAGGGAGCGAGGCTTCCACAAACTTGCATTGGACCCAAGGTAGGCCTAAAACACTTGTTTGCCTTTGTTTTTAATTGCATATTTAGAGAAAGATAGTTTTTGATTGGCTTGCTTGTCACTAGATATCTGTAGATACTAGGAAGGTCGATCTTGTCCGCAACCTCGACTCATTCCGTGTGACACGCGCCATTACAAAACAAACCATCAAGAAGCAAGGGCTATATACTCCTCTACGTAATCCTAGTCGACCTTGGGAATCCATCTCCATGGATTACATGTCGGGCATTCCTTCTACTAAGCATGAAAATGATTGCATTTTCCAGGTCGTCAACAGATTCTCTAAGATGGCCATTATGGCGGTTTGCAAGAAGAGTATCACAGCAGAGGCCACTACTTAGCTCTTCTTTGAGTGAGTGTGGGTACACTTGGGGATCCCATAGTCCATTGTATCTGATCGGGACAATAGATTCCTATGTGCATTTGGTCAACTCTCTGGTTGATGTTGGATACCAAACTCACTAAGTCCACGACTTTCCATCCCCAAACTGATGGACAAACAGAAGTCATCAACATGATGATCGTACACATTATGCACATTTACAACTCGAAGCATCCATGCACATGGGATGAAGTCCACCCCTATGTCCAGCACAACTACAAAAGGGCTCTCCATAGTTCAACAGGCAACAACCCCTTTCAGGTAAGGAAGGGATTTCAGCCATTATGTCCCATCAATGTGGCCATACCATTTGCATCTACTCAGGCAGATTCGGCTCATGTCAAGTCCGAAGTTGACAGGGCTAACAAATTCATTGAGTGCATTCAACAGATCCGCTAGTAGGTCCATGATATATATGAAAGAGCCAATGCCAAGTACAAGCAACACCATGATAAACATCGGGTGTTGCACAAGTTCCATGTTGGTGACAAAGTTTGGCTACACTTGCAAAAGGAGTGCCTCACTGGACCCTACTGCAAGCTTCGCTATTTTGATATTGGCCATACACCATCACCAAAGCTATAAGGGACAATGCCTTCGAACTTATCATCCCACTGTTCCTTGGTCGACACCCAGTGTTCAATGTAGATCTCCTTCGACCATACTTTCCACCGTTGCTAGACAAATCCGACGTTGCAGAACAACTCATACCAATAGAGCTAAACCCAAAATCCATGGAACATGCCACAACCAATCAGATCATGGACACATAGATCAAGAACACTCACCAGTAGAAGATCTAGCTATATTAGGTTCTCAAAGCTGGCCAATTCCTTAACCAAGTCAAGTGGCTCACTAGGGACCAAGTTCATCAGAAGTTTCCCCATCTCATGGAGGCAGTCAATGCAATGGGGAACATTGCTTCCTAAGGGGAGAGGAATGATCTAGATGCATATTGTTGGCCACCCACCTATTCCACTTGGACCCCCAACACTGGCTCTTTCAATTTTTCAGTTTCCTTAATTGTAGTACAATTTTCTATTTTTGGCATTGTTTCGGGTCTTGAACTTCAAGAGTCATTTTGAGGGAAAATGGAAAGACCAAAAACGTCTTGAACTAGCCTAACTTACGAATGTATTATAGGCCTCCTCTCTGAGACCTTCAAAATAAGGATTATGATAGCCAAAGGGAGATCGTATGCCAAATTTATGACCCCGGGAAGTTGATGTACCAATTTACCCAAACAGGGCCCACAGTTTTGGCGCTTCATCTCCTAGGGTTATGATTTTGGATGTTTAGGGTTTTCCACTGTTTCTCAATAATAAGTAGGCTTTTGAGCCTCATTGTAATAAAGTTAAGAGGCTTGTAGCCACCACATCTCTTCTTAGAGATAAGCTACCATCGCCCGAGCTAGTTTATTTCCATTATGTTTGTAAGAGTATTTAGTATTATGATATTAATGAAATGAAGTGTTATTTCTAATGCATTTTTGTATTTATGGTTATATGTGTAATTTGTTGCATTCCTATTAAAGTTCAAATCTGTGGTATTAGAGCAGTTTGCTCTTTCTTTGTTTTTCTTTGTATGTCCCCAACAAAGTCAGGGTATAAGGAGTTGGGGCTCGATCTAGTTGAACCTTTGCAAGACTAGCCTTGAAAACCCTGACAAACTTCCATGGCAGAAGAAAATAAAGATGAGGGGGCAAAAATCCTCTCAAAATATTGTTCGAGGAAATCCTTTCCAAATTTTTCCCCCACCATTTCTGGCGAGTACCCCAATTATTTTTTATCGCAAGCTTGAAGGGGATAGGATGTGCTCGCACTGTAAGATCATCCTTCAGACGAATCCGACCTAGTAAGTTTAACAAGCCCAAGGAAAGAGAAGCTTGTGTTCATCATGGTGATGAATTCGATGTCTTTTTAATAGTTTAACGAATCCAACAAAGGTGTAACTCGACATCTTTTTCATGTTTAGAGAGTTTGAAAAAGACATGTAAAATAAAACTCCACATGGTCCTTTTTCGTACATTTGTGTCTCTCAAGCTTGAAAAGGTAGAAAACAATACTTGAGAGAACCGCTTGACCATTTCAGTCAAGGAGTACCTTTTTCATAAATAGTGCCTCCCAGCCCGAAAAGGGGTAAACTTATAATAGGCACATGACGTTTGGCATCCGTTAACGAGTTTGAAACGATAAGGGCTCAGCCATCTTTTTGCTTTTAAAGGGCCAGAAAAGAGCTAAAAGCGGACCCCCCATTTTATTCTCTTGTATGAGTCAAAAGGGAAAAATACTCGACAATCTTTTCATTTGAGTTTTACGAGTCAAGAAAAGAGCTCAAAGGTGACTCGTCCTATAGGAACGAGTGGTATAAATGGTAGCAATTGGTTCCGACAATGGTGGAACTGCTCAAAACATGTAATGGTTAAGAGGCTGGCTAACAAAAAGCACTCATTGCTATGGTTCCTCAGGAAAGGAAAAACGACCCAAGTGAAAGCATATGAGCGGCCAAAGTGATGGTAACGATGGAATGAAACAACTAAGGCTCATCTAGCATAAATTAGCTAATAAAGCGGCAATCACAAGATGTAACTTGGGCATGGGTTCATTTTCTCACAAGCTTGAACCATGGATAACTCTACTTGGATTCAGTTTCATGTTTACAAAAGCTTGAAACTAAAAACTATGCTTGAATAAGTTCGCATGCCCCCAGCATAACGATTCAATTCGAGGAACATGCCCCCCAAGCTTCATTTAGTTAACTCTGTGGATGGAATGAAGTTTCACTTTTGAGATCTTGGAAAGACTCGATTGGTATTTTACGAGATATTAATCAAAGACTCAATTTGAAAAGGGAGTTTCTTCATTTTTTAATGAGGTTGACACAGTAAAAGAACTATCCTCAAGGCCCTTGTTTCATTTTTTAATGAGCTTGACACAAGACAAAGAACTATCCTCATGACTCCTTGTTTCATTTTTTAATGAGCTTGACACAAGACAAGGAATTATGCTCTAGACCCTTGTTTCATTTTTTAACGAGCTTAACACAAGACAAAAACTATGCTCACACCCTTTGTTTCGTTTTTTAACAAGGTTGACACAAGACCAAGAATTATCCTCATGCATCTATTCATGAACCATATGAGAACATGGCTCCCAAGAGGTCTTAACTAGATGGAAGAACCACACTCTGGGAGGAATACATGTCAATTGGTACCATAGACAGATCGGGTTCCAATGCCCCCAGTACATAATGTACTATACCATCTGTGTGATCATCAGCAGACGTAGAGATGGAACAGCTAGCCACATAATTGACCTGTGGTAGGGAATGTACTGCCTAAAAACAAGAGCCGATAGGAGACGATGGTTGCAAAGGAGATTCCTAGTGATCAATGAACAACAATTAATCAATAGTCACAATTCTCTCTTCGTGTGGAAAACAAACCACACGGAAAAGTGAAGAAACAAGAGCTCCCATGACATAAACATAGTTGCATCCAAGAAGAAGATTGAAATCTAAAGGACCTTGGACTACCATCACGTCTATATAGGCATTCTTTCGTCCCAAAGTAATAGGGAACTTTGGAAGGATCCCTAAAGGTTGATTGGTTCCTCCTTTGAAAGCCAATAAATTTTGGGTCACAGGCACAAGCTGCGGGGAGCCCAAAGCTTGCCAAGTACTAGAAGACATGATGCTAACAGATGCACCTTCATCTAATATAGTGCCAGGTACTACCATATTATAGGCTTGTACTGTGATCTAGAAAGACACATAAGATGGGAGGCAGAAAGCAATCAATGGACCCCAATCAAAAGAGATGATTGAACTACTTGATGGGGGTATCATATGATTTCCCCTATGCTATACAAGAATAGGAGAAGGACTCTCCTAAACAACCAAGATGGGAGGGTCATGCTTCGATTCATGAGAATATGAGGAGATGAGAAGAACATGAGAAGTATGATCACCACTCTCTTCCGAAACAGAGTGAGCAACTGGTGTCGGAACCAAGTCGACACTCTTTTCGACCAATGGTTGGTCAGGAACAGACACAAGAGAGTCTCACTCAGGAAGAGCACGACTAGCGAGAGATGAATCCAATTCAATATTTTTACCAACCAGGAGAGGGTCAGAAGAAAGCCTCTGATAACCAACAAAAAGTTGGGGTTGAGGAGTTGTAAGGTTTTCCAAAACTTCGGAAGCTTTATCCATAAGAGGACAAAGGTGGAGAGGATGCTCTCCTTCACATAACCTACATGGGAATCTAATATTTCCCTTCATCTTACCATCATTAGCTGAAGGCGTAACATTGACATGATCTCAAGAGGTTGACGGGGATGGGCGATCTAGATTTTCAGACCATACCTCTAAGACTCTGGGAATGCCAGGACAGTCTCGAAGGAGATGGTCACCCTTACATAGATTATAAGGGAATTTTACCTTCTGTGAAAGATCAGAAGGTTTGTCTACAGGAGGTGCATTGGGAGCAATAGCTACATGATTGGCCTCTCACTTATTTGACTTCTTCTTCATCATCTTCTTCTTCTTAGTCTCCTGGTTACTAGATTTCAAACTTTCATCAAGCAAAGTAGAAGAGGAGGGTGAAGAAATAGGGGAAGAAGGTGAGGGGTCAACCTAAGAATCATCGTGATGTGATTCAAATGAAGGAGATGTTTGGACAAGAGTCAAGACACTCGGGACCACCGAGGTCGAAAACAACCAGATAGGTAAACTAATGGTTAACCTAGGAAGGGACAACGTCACCATATAAGGAGCACCAGCATTTCCAAAAGAAGGAAAAGTACTAGGATTCCCATCTGAGGGGAACCCTTGACTGGTAGACTCCAGGAATGTTGTCATTAGAATCGACCCTAAAGAATCACTAAGGAAGATAGCTTTAACTAAGAATATTTCGTGGGAAATTAATTTTAAGACACTTAAAAAAAAAAATTCCTTTTCATGTTTTAAGAGTCGTGAAAAGGACAAAAGGTGACTCTATCACTTTCAAATTGAAACGAAATCAAAAGGACAAGTGCTCGGATGATATTTTAAGTTTAATGAGTCAAAAAGATCAAATGACTGCTCTAGATGGTCTAGGTAAATAGGATTACCAGGCAACCATGAACTACAGAATACCTCCCAGCGAACCAAGAAGTACGAGCATGCAATCTCCTAAAATGTTGTGTTCGGTGTATCACGTTTGTAAGGCGGCTGACTTGGCTTCCTAAGGATAAAAGGATTGCAACGTAGTGGGGTCTCCCATTATATACTTGACGGTACGAGGAGCACAAATCCATGTTAGCACTATCTAATGCCGAAGCTAATGACAACTGCTAGGTTTACAGATGCTGGAACACGTCTCTAGCCTAGACCACTGAATGTGAGCGTTAAGTTTCAATGCTTCCTTAGGTTAATTCAATCAATTTTAATGGTTGATCTTGAATTCGGTTTCAATTACAAGGCCCTACCACTATCATCGGAAAACTCCTATATGCGGCTATATGAGAAAAGAGAACTTTGTCTTCGATGAAAGCTATCACTAATTGAGAGATAGAGAATTCAAAAATAATGCAACAATCAAAGAATGAAATCTTTCACTAATAAATCTCTTAAATTCACTTAATCTTCCCTTAACAACAAAAGAAGTTTCATTTCATTTCCAATGCTTATGATGATGCAATTCTAGCTTCTCAATGACACTACTAATGCAATATTTTTTCTTAAGTAAACTAGAATGATGTTCTTCTTTTCATAAAATGCAAAAATAATCTTTCACATAAAGCATTTTAATGAAAATTTACATAATTCCGAACAAACAAGCAGCAATCAAATCCAAAGCATGATAAATGAAACTAAAAACAACTTCTTCCCTGAATTGAACCAACCAAACAAATAAATGCTTCAATCAACAAACCAAGCAATGTAATCTATGCTTGGAATGAGAAAAGAGACGCTTGAAATAAGAGAAAAATGAGACTCTTTCACTCATTCAATTGAAAACAAAGCAAACAAAGCATCCTAGTCACTTCTGGCGGAAAAAGAGAGTCTGAGGGTCAAGACACGCTAGCACTGGAATGGGAGAAATTCTGATTTTTTCTTACCCCTGAGACCGACGCAACTGGATAGTACTACAACGAGTGTCGATTGGCATGACCAACACGATTGACCAGTACTACAACTAGCATTGATGGCCTGATCAGCACAACTTCCTAACTGACAACTAGTCCTAATTGAGGGATTCAAAGAAAAAATAAAAAAGAACTTCACACAGGGCCAAACTTAACACATCAAAGGGTGGGCTAAGCTAAGCAAGCACACAAACTAGGCTAAATGAAGCTCTCTAGTCAGGGAGAAGATGGCCTAAGAGGCTTACGAGGTCAAAATCACAAGAGCAGAACACACTGGCCAAGATTGGGGTCACGCCCTAATCTTCACTTACAGGGATCAACACAACTGCCTAACTGACAACAAGCACCAGAGGCTAGTCAATGTGACTGTTCCTCCATAATTCATGTTGGTCGGCATGATTGTTAGCCAATTAAACGTGTTGTCCAAGGGAACTAACGAAAAATAAATAAATAAATTCAAAACGGGGACCAGATCTGCTACTATGAATTTTAGACTTAGGCCAATAAGCAGGAGAAAAGAAACAGAACCAAAGGGAAAATGTGAAACTAGCAAAGTTCTCATGAAATCATGAAATCCAAAACAAACAAAAGATGGGATCTCCCCAGCGGAGTCGCTAATTTGTGGTGAAGTAAAATTATAAGTGCGGACATGAACGAATTCCTCTAGCCTAATAATGGGTCTAGCCACAACAGATACATTCTATGGAAGATTTCCTTAGGTTATAATCAATCAAGAGGGCCTACCTCTTGGTCGCTTATCCTACTTGATGATGTCCTCACTTGCTCGCTCCAACAATCTCTCACTTCCTTCTTCAAGCTACTGAAACAAGTAAACAAAAACAACACACAAACATAATAATAGAAAAATTGCAATTCAACCTACTTAATGAATCAAGAAGCATCAAGACATGAATATGTTATATTACAAAACATGTAGGAAATCAATAAATAGTTGCATATATTAATATCAAAGAGAGATTACAACCATTCGTCTTGATGTCGCAGTCTTCCTCTGACAAGACTAGGTTCCCACACACTTCTACTAGCACTTCATGATGGATTCAAACAACAATAGTTTAAAGACTCTTCCCTTTAGGCTTCACTCCAAACCAAACACACTTCTCCCTCACACAACTAGATGGCTACAACTAGTAATAGCTTGCTTGTCTAATTCTGATTTTCACACTAATCACTCTAACTATAACTACTTTGTGCTTGGGAAGAAGGGAGTTTTATATAGGAAATATGGATGGGAGATGGATCCTATTCTCATGGGATAAGGACTTATCCCTTGAGGTGGTTCCATCATTATAGGGGAAAGGAGCCCAAACTGTCATCCTTGACCCCATCCAGCCAAACCATTTACTAGACTTTTGTTACGGAGCTTCCAGAGATGGAAGCTTTAGCTCTAATTTAAAAAACTTTCCATAACAGGACGGACATGGCTGGAACACAGCTCAGTCGCACCAATCTGTGTGGGGAATAGTGCTAATCTCTGCACATCGGCGCGGGGAAGACAAAGGTCATTAGCACCGGTCTTGTAAATCGGGCAAAACAAAAGTTTCAGAGGAAATGGTACAAAGGGGAAATGATTTGCTCATGAAGAGGGAAATAATGGGAGTTTCCCCATGATGGAAAAGCATGCAGGGTTCACTGTAGAGGCCCTCCAAGATCAAGGAATGGGGATTACAGGGACAATGACAAAAATTTTGTGTAACAGCTCCAGTCGGACTTGCTTCTTGTCTTTGCCTCAATGAGTGTGCCAAATGGGTGGGATCACATGCGTGTGCACAATAACATCCATGCTCCTAAATACCCTTGCATGCAATTGACATCACTGCTCACCTTGTCTGCTCCATGTCAACTACTGGATGGGTCCATAACCTGTATGGGTGTAGTTTCATCGGTCTGTGCATGTTGTGCTTCCTATTGTGCCTGTTCCCGCTACAACTCCTTTTGTTGTTTGTGTAGCTCATGTTCTTCCTTGAGTTGTCGCTTCAGCACCTATAACTCCTTCTCTATTTCTCTCTCTACCTTCACGCAATCCTCTTGTCGTGTCATTGCCTCATAGCCTCAATCTCCAAAGCTACTTTCATCACAAGTGGATATGCTTGAGCTTGAAACTTTGTTCTGCCTCTACGTTGTCAACAACCTTCCTCTTGCATTTGTCACATGCAGGTGTGCTACATTCTATTGATGTTGATGGTGCTTTTCACTGTGACATTGCTACCATTTTATCTTGATATCCTTGTCCATGAACAACTTGATGTCTTCATAGATAGGCAAGTTCATAGACACTTGATTGATTACATCCCCAGTTATGCTCTAAACAGTGTCATTGACTCTGCTCTCTTGGAAGCCATTGTACCTATGTTGCTGAGAGGTAGACGAACACTTGTGATACCTGGAGACATAGCTACACCCATGACAAGCAATCTGTCAGCCGAAAACCAAAACAAACTGGAGGACTGACATGCAACATACATGTGTGATTGTCTGTGAAGATTGCACAATTTTCATCGGGAGGCTGGGAGACTGACTGCCAAAATTGCGCAAGGCATAGTGTGGGCTATCGAGAGGTTGATTGACTCCTGGAAATGTGTAATGCACAATCTAGCCTGGACTGCTGAGGACTGAAACTGTGTAATGCACAATTTCAGTCAGCAGTGACATCCAAACCAACAAACTGCATTGCGCAGTTTTTGGGTTTATAAGGCACTGCCTCCCAGAATTACGCAATGCAAGCCTGGAGGTCAGTGCTTGGACAAAATTGTGCAATTTCTGGAGGGAAGGCAAAGCGTTCACTTCCAGAAATGTGCAATGCTAGCTGAGCAAGGCTAGGTCTGGGCTAAGGCACCCCAGACCTGCTGACGGGTGACTAAAAACATGAGAAGTTTGAATGCATGGTGATATTGAGTGTATATAAGAGTGAATGATCATGCATGCAAACAGTAAGAGTAGGATTCAGAAACGGGAAAGCATGCATGTGTGTGAAGCAAGTCACTGCAACATCAACCGTCGGTGCAAAAACAGTGTCATGCATGCGATAACAATGAGATGCGAACGAAAACTGAAATGGTGCTTCTACAAGATAACATACATTGAAACAATAGCAAGCGCTCGTTGAAATCAAGCAGACAACACTCGTACAAAGCGAAACATAAAAAGCGACAAAAATGCAATGCAAGAAATGAAAAGCAGACTTACCCTGAAACGACTAAGCTAGAAGTTCCGAAGACTCCTAGATGCAATGTGGGATGTCAGAGATGTAAGAAAGATGGGAGGAATAAGCTCTTCAGTGTTTGGTTCATGAGTTTTTATAAGATTGAGGTTATGACGCGCATGCAACAAATCTAGGAAAAAGCGACACTTGGTGAGAGGTTTCTGAAATGAGCTTTGCATGTAACCTCCAGCTGCTAAAAATAGATCCCTATATCTAGGGATGCCTTTTGCATGTTGCCTTGGGAAAAACAGTCCATGCATAAAAATCAATTTTGCTTGGTCCTCGAGAGAACCAGTCAACCTGAAGGCACATGCATCGGTCTGTGAGCCTGGGATGAAAATTTGCGCAGTTCCTAGGTTGAGCTAGGCTAGCTATCCCAGAGGGATTGTGCAATTTCTGGGGTTATCAGGTAACTGCCTCCTAGAATTGCGAATTCTTGGGTTGAGCAGCAGTGCTGGGTTAGATTGCGCAGTTTTCTGGAGGAAGGCTGCCTTACTACTCTACGCAATTCTAGAGCCCAATGGGCTGCCAGGCTAATTTGCGCAATTTTTGGAGGGAAGGATGGTTTCCCTCCAGAATTGCGCAATTTTATGAGGGAATCCTGACAGACTTATTTGCACAATTCTTTATCTCAGCAAGTTGGCTAGCAGCTTTGCACAATTTCTGGAGGGAAGGATGGTTCCCCTACAAAATTGCACAATTTTCTGGGGGAGCTGCTTGGCCAACACATGGTCTAAGTTTAGAAAGACAGCCTGTGAGGGGAGTGAAGCAAACTGACATGCATAGCCTGACAAGACACTGAGAAACAATTGAAGCCTATATGCTTGACGGTGCAAGACATGTTGTAACTTGAGGATGGTTGGTAGGGAGGCTCCAAAATGAAGCTAAGGAAAAATTTTGGAGGGTATTTGTAGCCGCTATAACAAATATCTATAAAGAACATCATGTTATCTCTCTTGAATCAACAAGGTTGACAGCTCAGTAAATGGATAAAAGAAGAGAAAAGGGACTATGTTTCAATTGTGATTGCAAGCATAGTAAGGGGCATAAATGTGGTGAGAATAAATTATTCTGCGAATATTGTAAAGATGAAGAAGATGAAGAAGTGGAAATGTTATAATATCTAAAGGTAGCAGAGACTGGTCCAATAAAAGATTGTCATGCATAGGTTGTCATCATTACTCCACAAAGCCTCAAGATAGAAGGATATATCAATAAGAGAAATGTAGCAATGTTGATTGATTCGGGTAGTACCCATAACTTCATCAATTACAAATTGTCAAAACTTCTTAAATGCTTTGTATTTCTAGCACCATAGTTAAAAGTAGTGATTGTAGATGGAGGTACCTTGAATTGTTAAGGGAAGTGCCATAGTATTAAATTGAATATAGGTAGTATTCATTGGATAGCCCATGATAAAAATTCAAATTTGTGGTGCTTATTTTGTATTAGGGGTCCAATGATTATAATCCTTAGAAACATTGGCCCTTAATTTTTAAGATTCTTTTATGAGATTTTCCTCAATAGGAAAGGAAATTGAGCTTAGAGATATCCAAGGGAAACCCTCTAAAGTGATAAGCTCCAATAGAATGAAAGAATTGCTAAAAAAGGGATATGGTGTAACTGAAAAATTACGTTCATTAGATGTTCAAACATCCATATCCTCTACTCTAGTGGATTATCAAAAAATTATCGACAATCATTCCAAGGAATTTGGAGAGATGCCTAAGGGTATTCCACCCACTCGAGATCATGACCATTCTTTCATTTGTAACTTGGAATTGCACCACCTAACATTAGGCCTTATAGGTAAACATATGGATAAAAGAGAGATCAATTATATGGTTCAAGAAATGTTAGAGATTGCATTATTCAACCTAGCCAAAGTGCTTTCTCTTCACCAGTGGTGATGGTTATAAGAAAGGATGGTGGTTGGTGTATGTGTCCAAATTACAAGTAGCTCAACAAAATGACAATCAAAGATAAGTATCTTATTCCTATCATTAATGAATTGTTAGTTGAATTCCATGAAGCAATTTTCTTTCCTAAGTCAGATCTTGGTTCTGGATATCATAAAATCATAATGAGGCAATAAGACGTTCCCAAAACAACCTTTAGAACACACAAAGGTGATTATGAGTTTTGGCTCTGCCATTTGGAATTACTAATGCAACTTCAACATTTCAAAGCTTAATGAGTTACTTTTTCAAAGCCACCCTTAGAAAATTTATGTTGGTATTTTTTGTTGGCTACAATGTTCATATTCTTTTATGGCATGCTAATCTATAACACATCCTAGGAAGAGCATGTAAAATATGTTGGCATGATTTTAAGTCTATTGAAAGAGTGATATGCAAAGTCATCCAAGTTTTCCTTTAGGGTTCAAGAAATGGAATATTTGGGTCATATTGTATCCCATGAAGGTGTCAAAATGGACCCGAACAAAACCAAATCTACAAAGGAATGTTCAATCCCCAAAATATTGAAAAAAACTCAGAGTATTCTTAGAATTGACAAGATATTACTACAAGTTTGTTAGAATATTAATAATAGGAAATAATCATATAACAATACAAAATGTCGTAGAACTTTATTAATCTAAACCCTTATGCATATAATAACAACACTTAATTAGTAAAATAAAGGAGAAAAGAGACAAAAGAAAGAACACATCGGATTTATGTTGTAAAACCCCAATTTGGGATAGGAAGGTAATAAAGTCTTTAATATCTTCAAAAATATCTAATCTTACATAGATCACCTCCACAAATACTTCAACATTTACAAAGATTCTCGGTAATCCATTGACCATAATAATAAATTCTCCACCAACACTCTTAAAATGGAATTTACACCACCAAAGCTCAAAGCAGCCCAAGTTGACTCCTAGTTGTATGAAGGATCGCCTTTTCCTTACCTACACTGTACAATCAGATCAACCTAGTCTACTGTGCATGTTGACCCTTGAAATTTGGAGTCAGGGATGCGACAATGGGCTGATGTCACCCAAAAATTTCAACCAAAAGCCTAATGTTAACTATAGAAAATTGAAAATTTGCACCAAAACAGAGAAACTAATAGCTTGGAATCGATGATAGATGTCACTGCATAAGCAGTGGCATAATAACAAATATGCTCATTAAACATCCACAATTACAACACCTAATTATCCCCTGCTCATTAACATAAATGCATGATCCCTAGCCGCAAGGGATAGCTCAGTTGGTTGAGTTCCTGTTGCTAAGTACCTTGCTTATTAGGTGGTCACGGTGTCAAATCTCCTCGACGCCCTTGAGATTAGGCCTTGCTAATTTGGTTGGCTAATGGATCCCTTCGAGTTAATCTATCTAGATTTTACTATAGATATAACAGTCACTCAATTTCTTTAATTCACCATTAAAAACAAATACATAATCCCTTACAAACTAAACTTAAATTTAGCAAACGTAATTACACCTCTAGCATCAACTAAACCTTGAACTTTAAATCAATTAGACAAAGTTAAGCGTTAGAAAAATACCTAGTGGAATAAAATTGAAGTACCATCCCATGTTGAAAATGAAATTAAAAGCAACTAACTTCAAGGGAAGGTAGTGCCCACTTTTTTCAACCCAAAGGAAGTTATGACAACGAACTGCACTACACATGGAAGGAGCTGAGTGACTTATCGACAATAAATATCTAGTTAGTTGAGATTTGATTGAGATATTTTGGTTTAAGATTTGATTGTCATTTTCTGCTTTTTGATATTTGTATGGTGCTATATTTAATTTTATGTAATTGGTGAGTGAAGATTTTCATAATAATACATTCAAGAATTTTTTTATGAGTGGTATTTTTTTAATATATTCATGAAATTATATATATATATATTAATAATTTATTTTTAATAATAAAAAAATTATACTAATTTAATAAAATGTAATGTTTATAATTACACATTTTTTAATTAATTAATTAATGAAGAAGTTTCATTTGAATGATTATTGTTGGAAAGGCAGAGCAACCACCTTCATTTATGCTAACATGTGCCTTTGACAATGTGTATGTATAGAGACGTACCATTGAAAAGAAGAGAGTAATCACCTTCATTTATGCTAACATTTACATTTAATAATGTGTACCCCTACACACATCATTCTCAAGGGACGGAATAATTGACAAGGTCATGCTTCTCGTTTAAAAACAATATTCATAATAAATAATCATGTGCTCACTTTTGGTGGCCCACCTTCATTATTTATCATTTATAAGGTTATACCCCATTTAAATTATTTTTATTATAATACCAATTTCCAGCTATCCATGAAAGGTTTCCTAGTCAACTCATGACCCACTTGTAAGTATGGGTTGATTTCACTCATCTATCAACTTTGGTGTCAATGCCCGTAAAGGAAGGAATGGCAATAGACGATGGATTTACGGTTTTATTCTTCACTAAAGTAAAAGAATTTTTGAAAAATTATTTTATATATATATATATATATTATTTTTAGTTTGAGCTGATTTAATTTGAGGAAACTGTTCGAATGTAGAATTGAGGTTTTTGTGATCCATCATGGTTATAAGAAGAATTTCGATGTAAATCACATAAAGAAAGACCTTTGTCGACGTGTTTCGAATCAACCAGTGTGGTTCATCGTAAAGATGGCAAGTAAATTTTTTAAAGTATAATAGGTTAATAAATATAAATAAATGGTTTAGGGTATAGAATAAATTGCGATAAAGTGTTTTATTAAGGTATTTTGTAGTGTAATTGTTAGGGGTTCAAAAAATTTTAAGCAAAAATATAATCATGGTTGATGGATCGTTGTTTAGTCATCTCAAAACTCACATAACCTAAAAAAATAAAAATAAAA
>APFE031052079.1:203541-220533 GCA_000404065.3 Pinus taeda
TTACAAACTAAATTAAATTAAAAAATCAAACATTATTAATACATAAAGTCTTCTTATAACATTGAAAAAAAATACCACTATGCAATGGAAAAAAAATACAACTATGCAATTAAAATATCAAAACATTATTGAAACATCAAAACAAATCTCATTTAACATAAAAAGGGACTCACCAATTGACATCCTATGGTGAAGCATCAAAACTAATAGTACAACTTCCTTATCCTAGTCAACCAGGTTAATAAGGATAAACGAATACCTTGAAGAAAAAATAAGTAAATATGCTAAGCTTATAGAATATCTATAGCAATGAGATTTTTTGGTATGCCAATACCTTGAGGGCACAATAAGTGAATATCTTACACTTATAAAATATCTATATCAATGAGTTTTTTATGTCAATATTAAAGCCATTAAAGTTATAATTGAAAACCATAGCTTATGTTTGAGAATCCCAATTAATAAGCGTGTTTCCTCATCATGAACTCCATGAAATATTTATGATAAATTTATGTAAGGGAATTTTTGAATGAATAAAGTTGTGGAAAGAGTCGCATCACTTATGGAATATCATGGTGAATTACTAGATTTAATTGATATTAATATTCTCTAACCTATTTGTTTAGAAGTTTTATAATTCTAGTATAATCTCATTAATAGAGCCTTGAAATAGGATCCAAATCCCATTGCCAAGAAAAACATTTACCATAGCACACCCAAAAACGTACTAGAAAACCATGATTCAACTTTACATAAATTAAGGAAGTCACCCATAGCATGTTCCCATTTTAAGTGATTCTCCATAAGCATCTCAACTCCACTCAAGAATCATTGCCTTCTAGCCATATCTAGTGATTTATGTGGTTCTCTTTAGCTCTGTGGAATAAACCCATTTAAAGTAGGGGTAAGGATACTGGGATATATGTTGTAGATGCTTTGGAAAATATTCAAATTAATATTATATATTTATATATATATGACATTTAATTTAGTATGGGATATTAACTTATTTATAGATATTATATTGGATGAATTGTTTTTTAGTTTTAGAGTAAGTTTTAAAACTATATTTCATTGGCTAAGAGTTCATTTTCCTCATATATAAGGAAACAAGTCAATGACCAAGACCTAGAGGCATATGGTAGGAGTGAAACTTCCCCCCTTTATGGACCACCAACAAGTTATTTAAAGTGACGTAGTTTTTCTTGAATAAATTAACTTGTATTTACGGATATCAACCTTTAATGGCTATCCTCGCTTATGATTGACAATTAAGTTATGACAAGTCTCGCCACCTCAAAATGGAAAAATAAATTGTGAATAGTACACTTAATGAATACACAATTTAGTGGCATAACAAATTATAAGAGGTAATTAGAATTCACATTAAGACTAAATTTAAAATTTGATGTAAATAAATATGAGTATTAATATTTATGATGGTCTTCTAAAGACTTCCTTTATTTAGATTAAGTTATATGGTATATTAAAGTTCTTGCAGAAATCCTTTAGTAATAACAATGGTGAGGAATATGAGGGCTAGAAGTTGATATTAACTTGATCTAATTATAAATGGTTTTTTGAAACAGCGAGGCTCAAATTGTGTGTGTGGTTGTTGATCTTGTAGCCATGGTAAGTGTGGTGGTTGAGGGTGGAGAATGGTAAGGGACATGGCATTATAACAATGTTGCTATCACTCTTGATTTTGAATCTCATTTTATTGTGGATTCCATACATTTTTTCAATACTCCTATTTTTTACAAGCATGTGTCCAGGGCTATAGAAGGTGACTAGGGTTGCATGAAAATGGATTTGGTGAATGTGGTGGAGAGTGGTACAAGGAATAGTGTGGCCTCCATGGTATTTTGCCTATCTATTTTAAAACCCCGCCTAATTGTAGGTATCATACACATAGATGTCATTATAAGCTTCTACAAACATGTCTTTGAGGAAGAACTTCTAATTGTAAAAGAGAAAACCCATTGTCAGGATAATTTTATCCTAGTCCATTGCTCAACAACAACTTGAGATGGGCAAGGTTGTGGTAAATTGTAGGTTATGTTTTCAATTTAGAATGCATACCAAGTGTTTGTAGAAATTCTTGTGTGATCAACATTCAATGAAATGCATGCATGGCAAGTGTTTTTCGTAATTCTTGATACCAACAACAATGTTGGGTTGCTCTTAAATCTCGAGGGGTATGATCTCAAAGCAAGCTTTCAAATCATGTTCAAATCTCTTATGAAGAAAATTGAAATCATGCATCCTCAAAACTTGTTTCTTTTAAACATGTAGTCATAAACAAACCCTCTACTTTATTTGCTATGAACCCTCCTTTTTATGGTGTGTATATTGTGGAGAAATCTGAAGAGATCTCAAAGTTGGAGGTCTTTGAACTAAATGCCACGTGTATCATTTCCTTTTATAAATTATCTTTTAATAATTGGTAGATTCAATGATTTATGACCTTGTACTACTGAGTTGTATCATGACTTGAACAAAGCATTGTGAGGTATATCTATCCTACAAGAGTTTCTTTATTGTTTAGTTTTCACTCTATTGATGATTATCAATTTTTTTAAGGACAATTTCCGGTTTTGGGGAAGAGTAGGACTTTTTAAAAACCCATGGTTCCCATATTTCAGCCCTACCACAATGTATATAACCAAAATGTCAATCTAGGTTTGTGCTTGAAATTGGCAACTTCATTTTTGACATTTATCATTTTTCAAAGATAATATGAATACCTTGTGTGGTTACATAAATATAGATCTTCACGGAATTAAGTTGGGCTTTTATATAGATGTCAAATTATGTGTTGAGATCAATATCAATGAGGATTATTGAACAAGATGTTAGTACAAAGAAAAAATGTTTGTTGGACTCAAGTTTTGGATTATCATTATACAACTTTTCAACCTCAGACCTACAAATCAACTCAGAATCTTAATGATTGTTGGCCTCAAGCATGCATTCACTCAAAAAGGAATAAATGACATACAAGACCAAAATGTTAAGGAATCATGTGAGCAATTGCACTCCAAGGTTGAAAATGACAAAGATGTTGACAAACAATGTACAATAATTTCAAAGAAAGATAATGTTCCATGTTTGAAAGTGCAAAATGAGGAATCTTATCCTCTCCTAGAGGATAAAGAAAAAGATACAAATATCACATTAAATCTACTTCACTGTACATAATGAAGATACTTTATGAATCCAATACTTTTATATTATAACGGGTCATTAATATATATATAACCTTCCATCTTTAAATAGAAAGATATGCCTTTTTTATAAAAGATATTCTCAGTTGTAAAAAGTATAGATGTAATATAGGAGAGAGGCTATATATTCCTGGTATAGGTTTGGTCCCTCTACCAAATTGGCTACTTGTTCCCCTTAAAGGCCTTGTATGAATGTGTGTCATCAAGCCAATATTATAGATACACAAACCTTGTAGCAGGCCACAAGACAAAACATGACTCCTCAACTGCCCTTACATTGAAATCCTACCTCCTACCTTGTACAAAATTGCCTCTTGGCCTATACTTTGGCATAGTTCCTACAACTACAAGACAAGAGGTCCCACATCTAGACAAATTGCTTTTTTTAGGTGTGTACTTTGTCCCCTTAGTCAAGTTGGTACTCTCCTGGAATTTTGTACACTTGCGATAAGGTTAAGGCTAAGGTCCTCAGAGAGATTTTGTCGAACAAAAACCAAGGAAAATGCATATATTTTATGATTGTGGCTCCCTCTTGAGAAGATAAGAGATATTTTCTCATACTTTACATTATCTTAGTTTGCGTCCGAATTTTATATTCGGAAAAATGACATTTAATTCCGATATTTCCCATTTTCTAAAGGTGTTTTTCGATCGTTGTCGGATTATGGCCATGGATGTCGTCATGTCCCAATATCGGGCTGGCATCCATGCATGAACCATGCATGTGCCACGTATGCACATTCATGCCCATGACGAGTCCGTTCCGTTCACGTCTCTAGCCGCCGTAGCGTGCCGACGTGGCATCCTCTCCGACCAATGGTCGATATTCGCACCACTGTGAGCCGACTACTCTGACTCGCTCACCAACCGCCCAGACGGTGATCGCTGGGAAGACGTCGGCCATCCACGTGTTGGCGATATGGCCACGTCATCCCACGCGGCCTGCGGGTGCTGGACACCTGTCGCACGAATCTCGCTTTAGCTTTAGGCTTTTTCGTTTTCCAGGGGGCATAGACATAAAGAAGATAAATAACTTTGAGCGTATCGTACAAGATATAGGAGGCAGGGGCGGGATTCGATCTCGCGCTATACGTTTATTGTGGAGGGGGCAAAGATCCTTGGAGCATCAGGATCCTCATAATGGGAAATTATTAAAGAATCTTGTATTCTCCTTGTTTTTTTCCGCAGCGTTTGTTTGGGTGTGATCGGTGGTATAGAAAGGAGGCCTTTTCTACAGGGTCCATGCTACATTTGTCCATCGTGTCCCATGCCTAATCTTTCGGCTCTGGCCAATCCTGGAAGTATGAAGGTTGACAAGCAGATTGAAGGTGGACAAATACACATGAATTAAGGGTTAAAGACATTGAAGTTTGACAAACACACATAAATTAAGGGTTGATGAGGAGATGGAAGGTTGACAAACTCCTTTATTCATATGCCACGCAAACACATGATTGACAAACTCCCATTTTAAATAAGCTACATTTCACATGAATGCTCTCGGTCAAATACCATGGGTCATTTTTATTTTATTTTATTTTTATAGGGTTATTTTTATTTTATTATTTGTATTTTATTTTACCGTACATCTCTACCATACTAGGTTGAAGAACGTCTCTCCGTGCAAATAAGAGGAGTTTAAGGTTTGATAATTGATAACTAGATTACTAGAATTCGAAGATCATTGATAAATTACAATCACAAGGCAAGTACATTTCATAAAGCACAATGAAAGTTTGTTAATTAGAATAAACTTAAGGGTAGTGAAGTTACTCATTAAAATATATTAAGGAGTTCATTTTTGTAGATAGGAAAATTGGGAAGGTCTTGAGTTCAAACTCAGAAGCAACATTCCTAGATTGTTACAACTCTACGACATGAATAAAAGGTTAATGGTGTTGATACCTTATTAAACACCTTGGTCTTGTGCTTTGGTTAACGACTCAGATCCATCGGTAAAAGATCTTGAATTTCGATCTCTAAGTAGTCTTACTAGAGTTGCGCCACATTATGACATGAACAAAAATATTAATGACATGCGTATGATTTCAAACTCCCCATTTTTTACGTTTTGGTTAAGGATTTATATCCATGGGTAAAATATCTTGAATTCTAACCCCAAGTGGTTGTGCTAGTTTGCAACAATTTTTTCACATCCATGAAAAGATTAATAACATGGATATGTTGTCAAACACTTGGTGTTTTAGTTAAAGACTTGTATCATAGATAAAAACATCTTTAAAAACATGTATAAGTTAAGGTAGGGGATTGATTAATTACCTCATTGATGACATATCTCTAAAAATAACACTTAGATATGTATAAATAACAACATGAAACCAAGTTATAAACCAGTAATGTGGTGTCAAAGGTAACAATAAACAAAGCAACATGAACTCAAAGGTGATAACAAGGTCATAATAGCAATGTGGACCTAAGGGTAGCAATGTGATTATGGTCGTTGTGCAAATTTAAGGAATGAAGCATGCATTCATATTCATCAAACAATAATGTGACGTATAACATAATGGACCCTTTTAGTTATGTACGTGTAGGGTATAATATATACACATAACATAAAGGGAGTGTGCATGAGTAATCTCCTTTTTGTAATGTACAGATGCATTCTAAGTAGGCAAGTGAATGTTGATCAGAGTGGAATGGGAGGTAGAGAGAGGTATAGAGGATACCATCTCACATTATAGACATTAAAGCATCAGTGGGTATGTACACCACACTAATGTAATTATAGAGAAGTTGAGAAGAGAAATTAAAAGATAAACCAAATATATGAAAGATATTTCTTACCATATTAAACTTGTATGAATATTGACAAATATCAATCCCAATTTCCAACCACTAAAGTATCTTGCTAGATTGCAGTAACACTTTTATTATAATAAATGGATGACATGTGTACATTGCCACACACCTTAGCCTAGTGTTTTGGTTAAAGGCTTATATCCACATGTAAAAGGTCTTGAGTTCCAACCCCAAAGTAGTGTTGCTAGATTACATCTATGTTGTCACATGTAGAAAAGGAATATTGATATGGGTACCTTGTTGAAAAGCTCAATGTGGTAAAATCTAAGAAAAAATGTCTTTAGTAAAAGGAATATTGATATGGGTACCTTGTTGAAAAGCTCAATATGGTAAAATCTAAGAAAAAATGTCTTTAGTAAAAGTAAGGGGGTTAATTAATTGCCTCAATAATAACATCTCTCAAAGTGACATCCATGTGTATCAGATAACAATGCGAACTCAAGAGTAATAACATGCCCCATGATAGTAGTTTGGACTCAAGTGTATCTATGTGACCATGATCTAGTGTGAGCTCGACATCCATATGTATCAAATAGCAATGTGCACTCAAGCATAGTAATGTGGCCATAGTAGTAGTGTGAACTCAAGTGCCTATAATATGTGGCCATGATCTAATGTGAGCTCAAAAAGACAAGTGTGAATTATTGTTTATTAAAGAATAATGTATCACATAAGGGGATAAAACATGCACTTAATGTGCATGTAGGTTATGATATATTTGTTCAAAGATAAGCAATTTATTTTTGCATTGTATTTATGAAAGAGAAAACACAAAAGAGATGCTTTCTAAGTAGGTCAGTGAAAATTGAGGGGAGTGGAGTCGAAGGAAGATAGAGATGAATACATGATATCCACATAAATTGATAGCCACTAGAATATAAGTTTGATTATGCATGCACACAATACCATGTATTTATAAAGAAATTTAAAAGATATGTTAAATGAGAAAAAAAAAGATAGTGGTATTGCTTACAATGATCGAACTTGCACTTATCAATGAGCATCAATTCCGAGCTTATGGGCTTATCTCAATTGTAGTTGGTTTCATTGGTTTTTCACTTTTAGTTTCTTTGTTGGAAGTTATAAGTTCAAACTTTTCATGAATATGGTACAAAGCCACTTTAACACGAGAACATATATTTGAACCTTATGCCTTTTCTAAGAAAAATAATGCATTTACCAATTCAACAAAAACAATTTACAACCAAAATTTTATAACCTTTTTAATATTTTGATTTAGTAATGACTTGGCTAAATGTTTGAAAATTGCTTTGAACGTACTCATAATATAATTTTCCCTACCTTTATTATAAGGAGATAACTTTGCAAAAAGAGTATTGTGAAATAAAACAACTTCATAAGAGGCCAACCATATGAGCTATTCCGCCAGGCCATGGTATTAATATACAATATTGATAAAATGAATTCAACAAAAGTGAACAACCAAAAGGGATACAGGAAGGGATGAATTAATAAAAATTATTCAAAATTTGTATAATTGCACATCTTAACGAAATACACATCTCAAGGAAACCCTTTAGTCACATTCACTCATTTTTAGGATAGTGTCTAGCGTAAATTGGTCAGTTGCAATTTTGGCAACCTAACCCTATGGGGACGTCAAGTGAGGCCCAATATTATTCACAGAGGTAGCCAACCCAGGGACTTGACCCATGACCTCCTACATATAGTTCATAGTTTTCAACCACTTGAACTAAACAATCATGTATTGCACCATAAATATTATAAGCCAGTACATTGACATAACAAAATCATAGAATGGGAACTCCATATCAAGTCCCATTAAGTGGTTAAAATAATTTCATATTATTCACCTTATTAAGTTTATATGGTATAAACTTAAAGCTATCTACAAAACTAAATCTAAAAAAAACGCAATGTATTATAACATGATAAATAAAGAGATTTGTGATGAGATATGTGACTCTAAAAGCCATTTATTTAACTATTCACATAATAATAATAATGATCATAACAATAATAATAATAATTATTATTATTATTATTATTTAAAGGTCCCAAGATGGGGTGATTGATCATAGGTCACACACATTGATGAGAATCACACATATGGAAGATAAACATGACGAGGTATAGAGGTAGATGTTGAGGAACCTCAACCATCAAGCTTTGTTCAGTAGTGGTACTACAATTCTTCTCCTAATCATGAAACCAACTATTATTATTGGTTTGCATAAGGGAAGTATGCTAAAGAGTTGAATGTGATGGAGGTAGAGTGGGTGATGAGACTTCTCACCGGACACCTCAACAAGAACCACATCATTCAAGGAGAGGCACCATGAATGTGTAATTATGTTCAAGGATGGCACTCAATTCAGGGTTGGTAATTTGGTTTGAAATCCCAATATATGAGGGGATGGCTTCACAGTTTCTTATTTTGAGTTCGGTAATGTAAGCTCTATAGTTTATGATTGTAGTGTTAGGGGATAATTATATTGCACTAAGTGGTCAAGGAGGTTCGACATAGGACTCATGTTATCCAACAGAAGAGGTGATGTGGGCTCTAAAAATACCTAGCATTATGTGTTTGGTTTCCATTGCTCCTACTAGGTTTTGAAACTAGGTGGGGAAGAGGCACACTCCAATGACCATATTAAAGGTTAAATATAAGGGGCCAAGCTCGCGCCTTGTCACTCGAGCAAAGTAGGATATGGTATGGGCATGGAGCCAATTCTTATATAGATGCCATGTTGCGAACAATTGAGGATGTTAATGCAGAGATTCAACACATCTAGGAAGTTATGGATCTAGAGGAAGTGACAGTCGAGGCTTAGAAATGGATTCATGACCTTTTCAATTTAAGGACCATAGAGACCAAATATTTTGACTTGTAGAGATGGACTAGACAACTAAATCCATCGTCGCCCATGCAATAATGATTGAGTGTGTGGAGATAATATTAGTGAGGCACCAACTAACCATTTTCAAAGGAAAATTTGAGGCTTCATTAAGGGTGCCTTCAACATAGGCATATCAATGAAGAAGATGTCAGAATATGGTAGATGGGTCAATGAGAGTCCCCATCTATCTAAGGGAAGAATATAAAAGGCCTTCTAATGACTCCTTTCTTTCAGTTTTACGAGAAGAATATAAAGGGATTCGAACAACTCCTTTATTGGCAAGACATAGGTAGGCCATGCAAATGAAAGAGGAGGCTCGTGGGCTTCAATGGGATCTTAGGACAACTTTATCTTATCCTGAAAGGCCCATGCCCAACTATATTCAACTATGTAATAATACCATGCTTAAGGAAGAACAACCTCAACAAGGAGGAGGTAACTCTAGAGATTTCTTTGGAGCAAAGCCCTTCCTTCACTTGTCCCTCTAGTCTTTCCGTTAGTTTTTTTTTAGTTGTTATGTTCTATTCATGAACTGAGCCTAACATATGGGCTATAGACTATCATAATATTATTTTCTACTTATGGGTTTTATATCCATTGAACAATTTATTGATAATAATTTTTAATTTGTTTATAGACTACAAAGGAGGGATTGGTTTCCTAGATGGCAAGCCCGCCCGATCATTGTGTCTATTTTGCACACTGTTCATAATGTGAAATAGAAGGTTGGTGTTTATAAATAAATAAATAAAAACTTTAAGGGTGATGAAATATATTATAATTCAATGGTTAATTAACATTGATGACAATCACCAATGACTACAATATGCTAATACAAGTGGACTCATCAACGTTATTCATGGAAAACCATGCCACCTGAAATAACCCATTAGTGATCTGTAAGGGGAAAATCTTTCAGCCTTTGAATGCTTCATTGGCTTTTAAATTATTTCTTTGCTTCCAAGTAAGATGAGTTCTTAGTTGAAGGAGAACTGAAAATCGTGCAGAGTTTCTGAGAGACGCAGAGTCTGACCCTAATGGAGGCCCGCAGAGGAGGGAGCTCGACTCCCTCCTACAAAGATGTTGTGGCCAGCAGAGGCAAGTCACATTTGGGTAATGTCAGAGGTTCAGTGGAGGAAGAAAGTAGAAATAAGGAAAAGGAGACAGATGGGGTAGAGTCCAAGGATAAGAGCAACACAAAGGACAAGGAAGAAGAAGACAAAAACCAGGAAAAAAAAAGAGGATGTTAAACAAAAGGGACCATGTAGACCCAGAGCGAAAATCACTACGAGAGTAGTTTTAAATAATCCGGCACTGCAAGAGCACAGGGAACATATGGATACTTACGCCATCATTTACAAATTCATGGGAGTATGGCCCACTGAAAAAGCTTTGCAGACTTGGATCAAATATCACTAGAAACCTAAGGGTAGTATCGATCTGCACCTTGGGTCAAAGGGTTTCTTCACAGTGGTGTTTACAAACATCGAAGACAAAGATAGAATATTCAAAGGAGGGCCCTACTTTTTTGCAACAGCGGGCCTCTATATGCGGCCTTGGGTGATGAACTTTGTTCCAAAGCGGGAAACTTTCACTTCAGTTCCTGTCTGGGTAAGGCTTTTTTCTCTACCTCTAGATTATTGGCAAAATGAATCACTTGTGGCTATAGGCAATAAACTAGGTCGTTTTGTCAAAGCCTCGGAAGCCACCAGAAGGGGTAAATATACTTCCTGTGCAAGGATTTGTGTGGAGATAGATCTTTCAGGAGCTCTTCCAGACGAAGTTATCTTGGAAGTTTTATATGAGGAATGGGTGCAAACAGTGGACTATGAGCATATTCCGTTTAGATGTTGTAAATGCCGTGAACATGGACACTTGATCAGAGACTGCCTCTCAGTAAAGCAGAATACAAAAGTAAACTGAAAGCAAAGAAGGACACTGAAAACTTTCATAAAGTAGCAAGCAGAGGAAAAGGAAGTAAAAATAACCAAAGCAACAACATAATGAGGGGCAAAAGGCCAGTCAGAATAATTCCAAGCTCTGGTAGAGATGGAAGACATGTCAAAAGAAGACCAATCTATGGAGGAAGACCCTAAAGAAAAGGAGAAGGGGGAAACTACACTCCAGTACAAAATACTAATGATAAGGAAGAAACCATGATGAATGAAACAGAGCTAGAGATGGACCAGGAAATGACCCAGAGTGAAACAGATCTGGAGGATCATGAACTTCAGGAAATTCTAGATAAAGAACACCTAGATCTGGAAGGATTTCTACAGCAGGGAACCACGGTGGGGATAGATTCATTACCTCAAGATGAATGCAGTAGAATACAACAGTTGTTTTGTGGAAAAATCAAGAAAAGGGGGCAGTTAAAGGAAGAAACATTGACGTGCAGGACTGCAGAGGTGTGAAAACAATGAAATCAAATCCAGGATTAGCAACCAAAAATGCAGGCAAGAAAAGGGGCAGAAAAAGGCAGAAGGAGCTATTAATGGAGTGTGGAAAGCTGATGATAGACTCAGGTAAGATGAAAGACTTGACTAGTTACTCCTTCACAAATATTTAATTATGAAGTTTACGTCTTGGAATATAAGAGTTCTAGATAGTAAAAGAAAGAAAAGAATGCTCAGTTTTAGAATGAAACAAGATATGCCGGATATGATCTTCTTTCAGGAAACGAAGTGTTCCATCCAGAAAATAAAATTAATCCATAGCAAATGGCTTCATAGATTTGAGTTTTTAGAAGTTAAAGCAGATAACACAGCGGGGGGCATTCTCACTCTCTGGAACCCCCAAAAAGTCAGAGTATTAGATGCAGAGGCATCCAAAAAATACTTATTAGTAGTCATTCAACCAGTACGGGTTTCAGAAACCTTCCTAGTCACTAATGTTTATGGTCCTCAAAGAATAGAGGATAAGCTCAGATTGCTAGAATCCCTCACTGATCTCAGGGACAGGCAGAAGGGCATCCCTTAGATCATGGGAGGAGATTTTAATATGACCAAATCTCTTTTGGAAAAGAAAGGAGGAACCAAAGTGCTAAACAAAGACTCATTAGCATTTCAATCGTTCACAGAGAACTTGAAATTGGTTGACTCAAACTCAGACAATGGCCTTTTTACTTGGAACAACAAGAGAGGAGGGGAAGCTCAGGTGGCCTCTAGGTTAGACAGGTTCATGATATCAGAGGAAATTATGCTTATAAATAATGAAATTACAGCAAAAATTATTCCCTTTGGAGGCTCAGATCATTGGCCGATTCAATTGGAAATTAAGGGTTTGGATGCTCCAAGGAATAGACCCTTCAAATTCGAAAATATTTGGCTCTCCCACCCGGATTTCTTGAGTAATATCAAAAAATGGTGGATTGAGGACTTGCAGATCCGATCTAAAATGTTTATACTACATAAAAGACTAAATCATATTAAGTTTATTCTCAAAGAATGGAACAAGAAGGATTTCAGTAACATTTTTGTGAATAAAAAATCAGTGGAAACCAAAATTCAAGAACTCAACCAGGAGTTGATCCAAGAAGGTTTTAACAAAGACAAAAGTGAACAGTCTGACAGACTTCACCATGAATGGGAAAACCTATGCAAACAAGAGGAAATATTCTGGAGACAAAAATCTAGAGTGTAATGGCTCAAAGAAGGAGAGTGCAACACGAGATTTTTTCATAGATCCACTATGGCCAATAGAGCATTCAACAGAATCTTGGCAATAAAGGATAAGAAGGGAGAGACTCAGAGCACACATAAGGATATTGAAACGATGTTTGTCCAGCATTTTCGAGACATTTCACGAGAAAACAATCCAGACAGGGAAGAATCAATAAGGGAAATCACAAAATATATCCCTAAGCTAGTGTTTAGAGAGGACAATATTAACCTAAACAAACCAGTAACTGAAGAGGAGGTTAGCGAAGTACTCAAAGAAATGCAGAATGGCAAAGCACCAGGCCCAGATGGTTTTAATGTGGATTTCTTCAAAGCTTGTTGGGATATAGTTAAACTGGATATTTTAAATGTTGTTGAGGATTCAAGGGGTAGTAAAACTATCCTAAAAGCCCTCAATTCCTCCTTCATCTCCCTGATACCCAAACAGGACTCAGCTCAAACAGCAGATAAGTTTAGACCCATAGCTTTATGCAATGTAGTATACAAGATAATATCCAAAGTAGTGGCTAACAGACTCAAACCTCTCCTCCCTACATTAGTGTCAGAGGAGCAATCTAGTTATGTGGAGGGCAGGCAAATTTTGAACAACATTATTCAAGGCCATGAGGTGGTTCACTCTCTCACAAGCAAAAATCAGGCCGAGATGATCATGCAACTGGATATTGCCAAAGCTTATGATAAGGTCAATTGGGTTTATATCAAAAAGATACTCACAGCCTTTGGGTTTGATCACAATTGGGTCAGATGGGTAATGGCTCTGGTAACTACATCTAGCTTTTCAATTTTGGTTAACGACTCTCCCTCTGAGATCGTCATTCCTTCTAGAGGCCTTAGACAGGGAGACCCACTCTCTCCCTTTCTCTTCATCCTTATGATGGAAGGACTTGGAAGGGCTATCAAGCAGGCCAAAGACATGGGCAAAATTAAGGGTCTTCAACTAACTGAGAATGGTCAAACACTTACTCACCAACAATTTGTAGATGACACCATGTTGCAAGGAATTCCCACAGTCAAAGAAGTTGTTGCCTACAATCAAATCCTCAATGTTTTTGCAAGGGCAACAAGTACGGAAGTTAATCTTTCAAAATAAAAAATTTTCTTCTTTAATACTAACATTGCTATTCAAAGAAATATCTCAAGGATATTTGGCTTCCAAAGGGACTCCCTCCCCTCAAAATATTTGGGAGTGCCTCTCTCAGACAGACCAATGCTTAAAAGTATTTGGGAACCTGTGCTAAACAAGTTGCAGGATAAAGTTAAAAAATGGACCTTCAGAGCCTTGAACTTGGTTGGCAAGCTTGTTCTGACAAAGGCAGTTCTACAATCCATCCTGGTTTTCATTTTATCAGCCCTTCCAGCTCCCAAAGGAGTCTTAGAACAGATCAGGAATATTCAAAGAGATTTTCTATGGGGTAAGGTGGAAACCAGGAAGAAATGGGCCCTAGTTTCCTGGGACAAAATCTGCAAACCCAAAAGCCATGGGGTTCTAGGCTTAGATGATCAGGAGATTCTTAGTAAAATGCTAGGATCCAAGCTTTGGTGGCGATGAGTGCAAGAGCCAAAAGCCCATTGGGCAAGGATCTGGAAAGAAAAATATGCTAGCTCTTGGCACACAAATGATCTCATAAGAATGTCTGGAAACATAAGGGGCTCCCACATCTGGAACAGGGCTTGGGATAATAAAAGCATAGTGCAACAACACAGTTTCTGGGAAATCAGAGAAGGTGATCAAGCACTCTTTTGGGAGGACAAATGGCAACAAGAACCAGTGTTGTTAAAAGAGGACTTTTTAAGTCTCAAACAGGAAACAGATTCCCAAGGGTTAAACAAGGTCATAGGTTTCTAGGATATCTCACTGGTACAGGGAAAGTGGAGAAGTTGGAGTAACATTTACTGTAGAAATAACAACCTCATAACAATAGAAGCAGAGGCACTGAGAAGCATACTAAAACAAAGGATGATCTTGGTCACAGAGGGGCAGGATCAATTGAGATGGGGTAACAACAACAAAGGTACCTTTAATCTCAAAGAGGCAAAGAATATTCTCCTTGGGCTGGATTCCAATGTTCCAGAAAATCATGGAAGCGACTCTAGATTTACCAAGGATGGATGAAGATTAAGCTTTTTATGTGGTTGGTTCACCATAAGAAAATCTTGACATGGGACAATATTAGAAAAAGGGGTGTTTTGGGTCCTTGCAGATGTCAGCTTTGTGAAGAGCAAGAGGAGACTATGGAGCACATTCTCAATTGCTGCTCTTACACCACCTGGCTATGGGATTCTTTTTCCAACATTTTCCAACAAACATATAAGGACAGAGGGAGTATCACTAATACCGTAAATAAATGGAGAAGGATCTTTTCAGAGAATGAGGCTCTTAATTTGGCCTGGGCTTTCATGCCAGGATTCATTATCTGGAATGTGTGGAAAGAAAGAAACAAAAGAATCTTCAAGAGTGAAAAGGCCAACCCTCAAAAGCTTTATGATTTGATTTTGAAGCAGATTAGGGAAACAGTCAGTACCACAGTGCGCAATATCCCAGAGAATCCTCTCTCAAAAAAGGAGCTAAGAACTCTCAGACTTCTGGGATTGCAAGAGATCATTCCCTAAGGGCTTGGAAAAAAGGATACAACAATGTATATAGAGAAAGATTTCTGGCACCCTCCTCCAAAAAACTACCTGAAATTCAATATTGATGGCACCTCAAAAGGTAATCCGGGAATAGTTGGATTTGGAGGAGTTTTAAGAAATGAAGAGGGCATAATCATCTTAATCTTCCACAGCCATTTAGTTAAAGCAACCAATAACACGGCGGAATTAATGGCTCTGGAGCAATGCCTAGAGATCCTGATTCAAAATCCTAGCCCAAATGTCATTATAGAGGCAGACTCTGAAATAACCATCAACTCTGTAAAAAGAATCAGTTGTGGTTCTAAACTGGAGAAAGTCTCAAATCATTGGATACTAATCTAGGTTTATCAACGGATTCAAGCACACCTTCAGGGACTTTGTACTGTTAGTTTCAATCATGTGCGCCGAAATGCTAATAAGCTTGCGGACATTCTGGCCAACCAAGGTGTGAACAATGAGGATTGCAGGATGGAGAAGAAGTGGCAGGAAATGCCCCAAAACCGTTTAAAGGTACTCTGCAATGAGCAAGCGACAAAGGACATTGATGTGGTTCGATATCGAGGGAGGGTTTCATGCAGGAATGAAGTTTCCCCAGCCAATGCATCCTCTGCCTCTTAGTTTGGCTTTTATACCGAAGTTTTTCCTTTGGGCGCCCTTGATTCTTGGATGGATTCGAGACAGAGCTTTTTGCTTCATTAGGGCAGTCTCGGATTATGGGTCCATGGTAAGATCGAAAGTGGTCGGAGGTGTGTCCCTATAGTCACTGGAATAGTTTTCCTTGCCGGGTTCGAGTGGATTACTGCGCCACGGTGGTTTCCTGATGATCGCGTGAAGCTTAAATGGTAAGCGGTTTTACTTTTTTGGCCGCGATTCCATTGAATATTCAACACGTGGCATTGGCTTGTTTTTTTTACCACCCTTCATCGTGGATTAAAGTTCGGTTGTGTGGGGGGGAGCGATATGGCTCCTGGCCGTTGGATCCAGGCGCCCGGATCAACGGTTGGGAAAGAGCCGATAGTTTGGTGGGGTCAAGAGGATAGGCAAACCCTTTGGCGTGGTTTTTGAGGCAGAGAATTTTCAATATCAACTCTTAAGTTGGCCCCCGCTGGTTGAGTTGACCTGAGGACGGTTGTGTGGTTTTTGTGTTTAGTAAGGAACTGTTTGTCCAAAGCTCTTGGTTTTGGACAGCTTATGTACACTATGTAACCATATTTTGATTTAATGATATAGAAGGTTTTGATCTTGCTACAACAAAAAACAAAAAACAAAAAAAAGATGAATTCATAGCTAATCATAAGCAGTTTTAGATCTTGTTTAAGGATAAAAATCCATTTTCAATCTGGAAAGTGTTTTCAAGAAAGCCAATACCTTTATTGTCATCATTGAAGTTAAACAATAGTGTCATGCTTCATGAAATTTCTGTTTAAAACCCGTTTTTAATTTTTTGGAACTCTTATGCATAATTTTTTGCAAGAATGATAGATATTTTTGAATATTCTAAATATCATAGGACTATTTCTTTTTATGGATTTTGTTCATGAGGTTTTTACCTCAAAAATTTATGTAAAACATTAGACATGTACTTGGCACTTATTGAAAAAGACAAATATGTTTTTCTACTAATGCCACAGGAGGTAGTGTCATGCTTTCAAGTAGTGTCTAGCTTTAATCTCGTATATGAAACCAAATAATACCATAATTGTAATTTAACTTTTCATTCTAAGATAACAAAAAATTGTAATAATATAA
>APFE031052079.1:221217-236658 GCA_000404065.3 Pinus taeda
TATAGATAATTATCATAAGCTATTAGTTTACTACTTGGGAAACTAAATTATTAGCATAAATTCAAAATTATAGTTTCATATCTTATATGCTACACAACTATCTTTTAAATTGAAAAAAGAACTAAAAAATAAACTAAGTCACAAGATAACAAACATGACAATGATATTGCCATTATAGAAACTTTGCTTGAAACATCTTGCTTGCTTGATCATTACTCAATTGGAGAGTCCATCGATTTTGGTGGTTGTGGCTCACTATCATTGTTTGAGGAAGAAAAGTTAAAGTTTGCCAAGAAGAATTGCGATTCTCTTATTGAGCATGTTGTCCATTAGTTTCGTCATGAAAATTATTTCTTGTTGAGTGTTTGCTTTGTTTATAAGCACCCTACCCATGAGAGTTTTGATATGCCAATATAGGTTGATAGTTTGCATGTAGAAGGAATAGCGCGCTCTGGAAGAGTTGTCCACATCAAGTATCCAATCCCTTGTATCTTGATTGACCGACATGTCAGGAATGAATCTTCTAGCTTGTTTGAATTGGTCTTCAACATCATAAATCACTCTCTATACCACTTAAGGGATGATATTCCTATATCTGGCCATAACAGAGTGAGTCGTTGCTTGAGCACAACTTTAGATGCTAAAGGAGGGACATGTATCAGTGGTTGTAAAGGGGCTAGGATAGCCTCTCCTACCTCCTCGGTGAGCGGAGGAGAGGCGATGTCTAGCTATGTCATGAGAAGCTCAAAATAGAAAGGGGGATAACACAAATAAGGAGAGAGTATTCATAGTTAGGGAAGGGACTGAGAGGAGAGACAAGGGAAAAACCAAAGTTGAACAAGGACCATAAGCAAGAGAGGTAGTCGACCAATAGAGGGAAGAGAGTGAGAGAAAACCTGGCCTTTAGTAGACTAGGAAGGGAGATTAACGAGGCAAAGAAAAGAACCTCAGGAAATAGGCTAAAATGGGGAACTAAAATAACATACCACTTAGAATTAATAGCCAAAGGGAGGGGAGAAAAAACTAGAAATCTATTACCCCAAAACGCAAGCAAAACTCGAAGAAGAAATTTTTTTACTAGCAAAATATTGTTCAAAATAGAGATAAAGATAATGTCAAACTTGAAATTCTTTAGCCAAGTCTATAGTAGGCCAGAGGTGACTTTCCTTGTGTTGGTTAATTTCTAGCTCATGACCACAACTAAGCCTACATGCAATGGTAACTCCATTGTGAAACTAACATTGGCTCACACTCCCTTTAAACTACTGCCTTCCACAGATGGCAACTTCGAAAAATCCCTTGAGATCCCATGAGGAGTGTTTGTCATTGATATTATAGATAGTAGGAAGAGCGTTTATCGGCCCAACTATAAGCTTCTCCCACCACCCTATGTCATAATACTTAATTGATTGCCCAAGAACTTCCACGATTGTCACCAAGATGCTTTTACAAACCAAATTCAGCATGGATCATCCTTCCCAAGACTCACACAACAAAGACAATCACTTTAGTGACCTCCCATAGACTAACCAACTCCCCCATCGGGGCCAATGTACTATGTAACACAAAGAACACCATTTGGTGGTAGTTCCGACACCTTTCCTTAAATGCTACGCAATCAGATGCCCGCACATGCAAACACCCATCATGGAGAGAATTTTTAGTGATACTTATTGTCATCAATCTATATTTTTATGTTTATATTATACGTGTATATACATAGAGAAAAATGTGATCATCAATCTATGTTATGCTTATATTACACATATATACATAGGAAATAAATGTAATGTAAATTGCATTCGCATCATTAATGTTCCATATGCTCATCACTATCACTAGTGAACAATGATGTGTATGAATATGCTTTTTTCTCTTTACCTTGATGTTGACCAAGTAAATTGAATATATAAAATTGTTCATTTTATTTTAGTATGGTTAGTTTTTAAAAATCAAATTTAAATTTAAAATATCAAAATAATATTTTATTTTATAATTGTCTAAATATAATATTTAAAGAAATATTATTTTATTTTATTTTTAAAATTTATTTGAATATAAAGAAGCATTCAAATTATAAAACAAAAACAAATATATTTAAATTATTTTATTATAAAGGTGAATTCTTATACTTCAATATGTTTATTTAGATTTTTAATTGATTTAAAAATAAATTTTACTAATTTTTAAAATATATTAAGTGATTTTAATATTGTAAAATGATGTGATTTTATAGATGTTAAGATATAATTTTAAAGTATAGATATATTTTTTTAAATATTCATTTAAATATTAAAGAAGATATTCACAACTATCTCTTATATATATATATATATATAATGTTACTCTAACTTGTATTGAAGATGTAAAAAGTAGTGATAAAAGAATTTAGGAATGCGCAAGCCCTCCAGGACCTTCCTTCCCCGTTTCACCTTTGATGAGGCGGAACTAACCAATGAGGAGGCTAACTATCCCCTGTTGTCCTGCTGCCTATTTTTTTTTAACTAAGTATAAACTATATTGCAATTATAGTTTAGTTGTTAATGTTTTTTTTAATAAAAAGAATGAATTATTTCCTTAAATATTAATTTTTTCTATTGTGTTCAGTTTTAAGAAGGACTGAAAGTGATTAAATAAGGGTTTTTTTTGGAGAAAGTAAATGTTTTTAATTGATATTTTACTGTATTTGTTTGTCACTTGCATTTATCAATATTTATGCTACATGTGTTATAGTGGTTATGTACAACCATGAAAGAATCACTATAAGAGACAAATACAATGTTTTCTAGTACACTTTTATACTTGTCCTTATGTTGTATCAAAAAATTAACACAAAGACATTGTACAAGTAACTAGGCTAGTAATATAGTGGAAGATGTAGTGAAAGCGTATTTGTTATTTAAATCTTATGTTGTTATAGCTCTCATCTTTTTATAATGAATAGCTAGCCAAGGAACTTTTATTGTTATGATGTGCTCTCTTTCCTTGGACTTATATATTATTTTATTGAAAAAGATAGCAAACAACTTCTATTATTATAACCAAAACTTCCATTAATATGACATGTTCTTTCCTCCCTTCTTAAAATGAAGAGGTTAGAAAATATTTTTGAATATATTAAAACTAATTTTAAGGATTATTTTTTATTATTTTAAAAAGAATTTAACATTTAAACGTTATTGAATTTGGTTTTAATGGACATCATAATAAAGATATATTTTAGATTTTACAATTTATATATTTTTTAATAAGGAAAATGTCATGGGCTTTCCAACATGTGAATATCTTGTAACTCCAAAGATACTTGATAAAATTATGATCTCAAGGCTTCAGTGAACCAGCACATGAACATTTATCCAATTGATTTTAACCCTTTAGGACTTTTTATAATTGTAACTACTTTATATTCTCACATAGTTCCTCACCATATATGAAGTCATTTATCTGCATTTGAGAAAAACAATTTATAGTATTTTCATTTAACTCATCAAATGAAAATTCAAATTTAAAATTGTGAATAGTTATATAAAAAAATTTCTCTAAGAAAATTTTACAGATTTTTTTCCTTTTTTTTGGAACTACTACCGACAAAATAACATCACCTAATCCATTAAACACAAACCTTAACAATATCAATATACAGAACTTCTAAATAAAGTTTACCTTCAAACATTTTCATCCAATTAATTAAGTTAACCACACAACTAGTTACTATACCCATTATATACAAATAATGAAATAATTTTTTTTATAATAATTAAATAATATCAGAAACTTTATAATACCATAGATATGCAATTTCAATTTCGTTCATTTGTTACTTTCTCTATGCAATACTAAGTGTTGTTAATACTCTTTATCAGTACAAATGAGTAATTCCTAAAATTGTGCCTAACTTCTAAGTTATTTTTTTCTATCAAAGAGGTTATCACAAAGACTCTGCACAAGTGACTTTGTAATATAATGACACATGTAGTGAAAATATCTTTGTTATTTAAATCTTAAGTTATTATAGTTCTCACCTTTTTTTATAATGAAGAGGTAATGAAAGGAGCTTTTGTTGTTATTACGTGTTTTTCCTCCTTTATATTTTGTTTCACTCAACTTTCTTTTTTTCTATAATGAAGAGCTAGCGAAAGGAACTTTTATTGTTATTATTTGTTTTTCTTCCTTGTTATATCTTGTTTCACTCAAGTTTGTTATATTTTATTTCACTTAAAAAGATAGCACGCTGTTTATTATTATGATATACTCTGCTTTCTTATTCTACCTTATTCTTGTGAGGAAGATATTGAAAAATGTCTATGGAAATGACATGTTCTCCCTTTCCTTTTCATAATGAAGTCTTATAATAAAATGGTTAACCAAAAAAAATTAACACATTAAAATTTATTCTAAAAATTATAGTTAAATATGATTGAATTTTACTAAGATAATTACGAAATTTTGTTGGACATCATAACGATATATTTTAGATTTTACAATTGTATATATTTTTAATGAGGAAAGTGTCATGGACTTTCCAACATGTGAACATCTTGTAACTCCAAACTACTAATAAAATTTGATCTCAAGGCTTTAGTGAACTTAACACATGAACATTTACCAATTGATATGACCCTCTGGACTTTTACAATTGTAATTATTTTATATCCTCACATAATTCCTGATTGCACCATGTATTTTCTCATAAATGAAGAGGTTATTCTCATGAACCAGGGCAAAAGCTGAGGTTTTGAAAATGGATGAGTTCCATAGATGCGAAAGGGAAGATAGCTTTTGGCAACAATGCTTTTTATATCCACTCTTTTTTAGGAAGATCTTTACGCAATTTTTCCATGATCATTATTTGGATGTTATCAAGTTCCTCAGACCGATGGAACATTTAAGTTCCAATGATCAATTAAGTTCCCTAACTGTAAAACGTTATTTCTCATGATCATTATTTGGATGTATCAAGTTCCTCCAAACCAATGGAACATTTAAGTTCCAATGATCAATTAAGTTTCCTAACTGTAAAATGTTATTTTATATCCGCACAGAATTCCTCACCATGTTTTAAGAATTATAGTTAAATATGATTGAATTTTGCTTTGATGATTATGAAATTTTGTTGGACATCATAAAGATAAATTTTGGATTTTGCAGTTATATATTTAAAAGAGGAAGTGTCATAGATTTTCAAATATATATACTTCTTGTAACTCCAAAACTATTGATAAAATTTGATCTCAAGGCTTTAGTGAACCTGACATGTCAACATTTACCAATTGATTTAACCCTTAAGACTTTTTACAATTGTAATTATTTTATATTTTGACATAATTCCTCGCCATGTATGAACTCATTTATCTCTATTTGATCAGAACAATTTATACTATTTCCATAATCAAATTAAAATTAAAAAAAATGTGAATAGTTATATAAGAGGTTAATTTTTTTATTTTTTTTTTCAAAAAAATTACGATTTTTTTTCTCTCCCTAAACATTAAGGATGGAGAGTAGATTAACAATAAACTGGGAAACAGAACTACTACCAACAAAATAACATTCGATAATCAGTTAAACACAAATTTCAGCATACAAAACCTCTGAATAAAATTTACCTTCAAACACTTTGTCCCAATCAAGTTAACCACACAACTAGTTACTATATCTTAATACAAATAAAATCCATTATAAACAAATAATCAGATAAATCTTTTATAACCATATAATAATTAGACACCTAAAAAAAATACCATGGATGTGCAATTTCAACTTCATTGATCTGCTGTATATACTGTACTAACCTCTTGATAATTTCTGTATGCAGTACTAACAGTTGTTGATACTCTTTACAAGTACAAATGCGCAATTCCTAAAATTGTTTTCTAATTCTTTTATTACAGAAAAGAATCATCTAATAATGCTGCTAAAACCAAGTTAGTACTAATACAATATCTATTTATACTAAAAGCAATTAGGCGACAAAAAAATGCAAGTTTCAGCTTTTAATATTATCTAAAACTCTCAAACGTTGGGGAAACGGTTAAATAAGACAAAATTTGCTCTTCCAGGCATGAGGTAATGTTTGAAAGGGTGCCACCCAAGAATATGGAGAAGCATCTATTAGATTTGCCTCCAAAGTTTTCCTAAAAAGGTGAAGATTGCTGATAAAGAATTGAACCAACTTGAAATCTGAAAGTTCTTCATTAGAATCCCCCATCAGATAAGACCAGGGAACATGATCTCACCATCCAGTTGCAACTATATAAGGTCTGAAAGGCTGTAAGACGCTTAATTAGTGCACTATAAACCAGTTTACATAATTCCAAAGCTCTTACTAAGATAGTAGGCTTGCCCCACCAGACAAGACCATGTAACATAATCTCATCATGCAGTTGCAACTATATAAGGCCTGAATGGCTGTAAGACGCTTAATTAGTGCTCTATAAACCAGTTTACAGAATTCCAAAGCTCTTACTAACAAAGCAGGTCTGCCCCACCAGACAAGACCATGTAACATAATCTCATCATGCAGTTGCAACTACATAAGGCCTGAATGGCTGTAAGACGCTTAATTAGTGCCCTATAAAGCAGTTTACAGAATTCCAAAGCTCTTACTAACATAGCAGGTCTGCAAATCTACTGCACTACAGAGTAGAAGCCTCAAGAAACTTGTTAGAACCATCTTCTACATGGCCAGCTTGTAGAAAATGAGACACTGCGAAAATCCTTCCCATTTGCAAGTTGTTATGGACATTAATTTTTACTAATATCATCTATGTTCTCTAAACACTGGTGTAAGTTGCGTAGGTTTTCCTATGCCCTTCTCAGCCGAATCCATGCCTACTGCATCCACATCCCATCAACATCGTAGCCTAATTCTAAGTTATACTTACAGTCTCCTACAACCTTTTCCTTTTACTGTACAATATACACTAACATACCATGTACAATGCAGACCTCTCAATCTGACCATAACTATTTAGAACAGAGCCTGTATTGACCATTTATAGTTCCATTATGCTCCGAGTTCATACTGTGTGCACATATTCCAAGAACACTACTCAGCTATTGACCCAGGTATGGATAACACCTCTAAGTCATGAACTTGCCTTGAAATATTACACATTGAGATTCTTTATCTAAAATATCTTTAATATAGTCCTTTGTCACATTCACATTTTAGTGTGAAACAAATATATAGTGGTAAAATGTAGTTGCAAAAAAAAAGATGCAATAAAGAATATGCTGGAGAAACCGCAGCTTCATGATCTCAGCAGGGAAAAATCTGATTAAAAAGAATCCATTCTCAAAAACAATTAGACAAATCCATGCAAGTCCCATGAATGAATCAAATAGTAATCAGTTTTATTCAAGCATATCCAGCCATCTCAAGACAATGGTTGGTCATAACTCATAAAACTCTCAATTGAATAATTGGATGAATGGCATCCCAAGAAATAGAGAGCTGGCCATTTCAAAGTCTAGTTTCATTGGCCAGGCATCAATAGGAATCTCACGGGCAGTTATTTATTTCCGCTGCATGCATCCAAGTATCTCTTAATGGCAAAATTACGAATAAAGATATAAAGAATAGAGTAACATATTCCTAGACCTATTTAATAGAAGGTCTCGTGGGGACCTCAGCCTCCAAAACTCAATGAATTACACTTGATACCCTGGAAAGAGTGAAGACGGGAAAGAAGGGCGCACAAGAAGACATAAAACCAGACATTTGGAAGGCTCAAAAGCACAAAGAAAACCCAAATGACTCTGATATGAAAGGCTCCTCCCCACCGCACTAAAAGAGGCTGTTCTCATCACTATCAAAACTTTTGTTGCTATACATATCAACTCAACATATTTAGGGAAATAAACAAGCCGGAAAACCAAGGATCATATCCATGGCCAGTATGCTACCTACTGCAACACTACAAAATCCACCAAGCCAACACATAATAATGCGGTCAGTTACTGTTCACATAAGCCTATCCATTCCAGGGCTTCAGGATCAAGGTCAAAATCTAGTTGATCAATTGAGTTGGACAAGCTGGCTAAATCTTTTTCATTGCTACATTCACCAATATCAAACCTTTGACCAAACTCCTCCATGAAATAATTATCATCTAATGCAGATAAGTGTGCATCATCAAAACCATGTTCCTCTCCGGTGGCAGAAAATGACTCAAGAAGACCATCTATGACACAAGTAAGAGAATTATCTTGCCTACTTGAATTGAATTGTTGCTCCCCATTCTGACCATCCGGATAATTAGTAGTCAAAAGCTCAGTGACAGAAGGAAAATTACTAGCTTGTGATCTAAAACAGGACCCTTCACTTGAATTAACTTGCTGAGAAGCAGGTAAATAATTACCCTCACACTGATCACTAACACAGGCCTGCTGTGACGGTTCTATAAGCTGTCCTGAAACATCAATTCCGACAAGATCTCTCGAAAAGGAGAGAAAGTGTTTGAGCTCTTCTTCAAAATCTGCACGAACCAATAATGTGGAGACTTCCGACACAGATGAAGGCGATGCTACCAAACAAGCGTCAGAATTTTCCTCTGAAATGCAGGAGAAAAACTCTGAAGACGAAGAGAGAATGTCAGCTGCTTCTGTATGGCCGTTTAAACCTGCAGATACATATTCTTTTCCAGAAACCTTTGCATCAAGGTCTTTTGACCTCGTTTGTATTGAACAGTACTCCTTTCCACTGTCGTAGATCACTTTCTTCACCGGCCTTCTAGGCACTTTCGGTGAAGCTGGGTGCTCAGCATCTACAATCTCAGATCTTCTGCTCAAAAAATTAGTTGGTGCCAATGGGCCTCTAATCTTCCTAGCTGCTTCATCATAAGCTTGGGCAGCTTCTTCTGCAGTATCAAAAGTCCCCAGCCACAATCTCACTCCTTTAGATGGATCTCTAATCTCTGCAGCCCATTTACCCCATTTCCTCCGTCTTACTCCCTTATACCTACAGCTTTTCCCGGCCCTGCGACATTTTAAGGACCTTAAAACAGATGTAGGCCTGAAAAGATTGTCAGAATTTACCCTCTCCAAAGCTTCCATCTTTACCATTTTAGTTTTCTTAGAACCTTTCTTGGAAGCTAATTTCTTGCTTCTCTTCTTGGGCTTGGCCTTGTGAGAAGTTACAGGAGACACAATCTCAGAAATCACAGGCTCCAGTTTGTGGGCATTTACATCAGATGCAAATTCAGAGTTTGTGATTGGCTCTTCAAAGTTGAGCTTATCACCACCTTCATTTTCATCTTCACTGTCATTCATGGGAAATACACTAAGATTGGCTGGAATCTCAATTTCACAAATCAGTCTTTTCCTTGGGATTGATTCCAATTTCACCTCTTCATCACTGGATGAGTCTGTGGCATCTGGATCATTGCAAACAATCTTCACTTTTTTCATACACAAACCCTCAGACAACTGAGGTTCATCATCATCCTGTTTCTTTTTCTTCACTTTCTTCAACACTTTCAGGCTTGTTGTGTCCAGGGACTTGGGAAGTGCCCGAGGGCCAGGCATTCTCGCTAAAACAATATATTCCAAGCCTGAAACAGAGCTGCTATATGTGCTCTCCAAGGCAGAGGATCCCAGATTCCAACTCTCCAATGCCACCAAACCGTCTTCTGCATAACTGAGGCAGGCAACAGCAGAAGAAGCTACATGCAACAATCCCACGGCACACATACATCCATCAAAACAAAGTCATCTAATAAAATAAAAGGCAAGACTGAAGGAGGGTTTTAGCGGGTGTTTTGGAGTTTAGCACATTGACAATTAAAAATTCATCACATGCAAAATCATTGCAGATCAGATTGGCTCTGGAATAAAACAAAAATAAGTCTCACAGTAACAAAAATAAGTCTCACAGTAACATACAAGATGCAGAAGATGGCATCAATATAAACCCAAAGTCCCAACCCACATTCATATGTAAAGCTGTAAAACTCCCATCATTTTGCACATACCCCGACCTTCAAATATGAAAAAGCCTCGAAAGGCCACATACCAAATTTGAAATACATACCATTAAACTCAAAACCTTTTTGCTTTCAATTTTTCAAATCCTTTCCATACTCAGCAATCTGGATTTTTGAATCCGTCTGTTTATAAACAACCATTAAAACAAATTCCCATTGAAGTTCAAAGCGGCTTGGCGAGCAAGCAAGCAAAGATGGGTGTATTGGACTGAAATCTCGGAAGGAAACAAAACACCATATTTGGAATCAATATTAATAGAAACACGGTGAAATCTATCAGATTTAATCAAGTCCTGTGCATGGTATTTAGAATTGAGGCTAACAAGGACTTACCCAATACACGCACTGATGGATAACAATATTATGCTCTTGTTCCAGCCAATCAATCTGCAAGTGTTGGTATACACACAAGATATCTCCCGTGAACTTCCTGTGGCAGAGAGAAGGTTATGCTGCTGCCACTCACAGTGTGTATATATTCAAAAAAAAGTATACACACATCCCAAAGCCCTTTGAATGGCACCCAGCAGAGAGCAGAGCAGCAGCAGCAAACCGAATGAAGCATTCAATTGTGGAAGGAGGTGTACACATTAATTTCTTTTTGGGAATTCCGGCCCATATTCAGATTATCATAAGAAGAGTCAACAACAGAAGAAAAAAACAAAAGAGAGAAAGGAAAGCACATCCACCACTATCTTGTGGATGGCATGGCCATATGCATGGGTATGGAGGCATGAGATTTGCATTGCCATGGCCATACACTTTGTGCCTTCATAGTGGAGTTTGGTCTAATAGTCCTTAGTGGGTGTTATCTTACCCAGGCCTCCCCACCACCCGTCCAGGGATTAGTTACTCACAGTATGCTCGTGCTTTTAATATTTTTGGTCAGAGTGGGGTCAATTTTTGGGATGTAGAATGTACTGTGTCGAGGATTTCTCGATTGAATATACAAAATGTTCTACTGATTTATTTAATTCGAATTGATAATGCTAGACGTTTACTGAATCAGAGGTTAAATTTGATTTTTCCCATGTATATCTTTATAAAGTTTTATTATTAAAATCCTGTAATTTTGATATTTGATTTTTTATTTTTAGTTTTTTTTTTGGGTTTTAAGTGTTTCTATCAGTGAATTAATAATTATAAGGGAATAATTATACTTATTTAAAGTTGGAACGTTTTCAATTTTTGAAACTTAATTAATTTTTTAAAAATTTTAATTTATAAGGATAATAATTACACAAATCTTATAATTAAATAAATTCAATTTAATAATTTTTATTAATTAAATAGAAATTTTAATTAATAATTTTTTATTAAATTAAAAAAAAAATTGAACATTTAATTTTCACTATATTATTCAACTAATTATTTTTTCTATTTAATTTTCACTGTATTATTTAACTAATTGCTTTTTCTATTTAATTTTCATTATATTATTTAACTAATTACTTATTTTTGTGGCCATTGTTTTATGATCTCACTTCAAATATGTAAGATCCCTGGGTCTTTTTCACTATGGACCTTTCTCTTATATACCCAGAATTGATTGATTTAACCTTGTTTTTATCTATTTAATAATAACCACCATTTGCATCTAGTTGAAGTAAGCATGAAACATTTAGAATATATCATTTGGTTGGAAATTGACTTTTAATTAGTTATAATACTAAACAACAATCTTACCAACCTCATATCACTCTTTTCTTAATAAGTTTCCTAACTATTAAGATTTTTATTATTTTAATTAGTGAAATTAATATATTAAATAGTAATTTTACAATTTTATATTAATTTTGAATTAAAAACCTATATTATAATATTTTTTAAATAAAAAATCCAATTTTCATTTTTCTATTCCAAAATTTAATATGTTTTTAAATCTAACTATATATAGATAAATAAATAATTGTTATTAAAAATACTGTATCTCATGTTTTTGAGTTTTAATTTTAAATATAACTCAAAAACCAAAATTATTCTTAATTTATCTTTAAATTATATGTATAATGATGTTTTAATATTGTAACTATTTTTTATTGTTAAAATTTAAATTTCAGAGGTTAATACATTTTATGTTAAAATAATAGATTATATATAATATATATATATATATATATATTATATATATATATATATATATATATATAATTTTTTAGATATTATATTTTTTCAGAGAGAAAAAGCGATATTGTATTATATTAAAGATATATAATAGATCCAGATAGTACAGAAATCAGCTCTTTGAAGTTGGAGGATCATGATCATGATAGAGGCAGTTACTATGAAACCACCTGGGCTGTTCGAGAAAAACCAAGAACAAGGCAGAAGAAAACATATACCCGATATATGTGCAACACATGCATCATCTGTGTGAACATAGAAAGGATAGGATTCATGGATGATTGACATCTATAAACCCTAACATATACAAGTATTTAAACAAAAGGGAGAACAAAAGAAGAAAAGGAGAATCATAAACGGGGAATAAAGAAATCCTGGATAAAGCATGAGAAATCTCCATTTATAACCTTCATGGACCAAGCCCCAGGTTCAAGTAGCAGACCCTCCTTTGACAGGTTGTCCGCATGCTGATTCTGAGCTCCGTAAATGTGATGAATGGAGCAATCCCTCAAGAGACCCCAAAAGAACATAATTATGTCCATCCAACCTGCCAGATGAGGGGCCATTATATTGCAGGATCCTTTGACATGATCAATCATTGTTTTGGAGTCGCCAAAAATCGAAATAGACTGAATATCACAAAAGATGCAGAAAGCAAGGAGGCCCCCTAGAGCTCTTGCTTCAGCGGAACTATTTGTGCCCATATATAAATTATATATATATATATATATATATATAAATATAATTATATAATTATTATTAATAATATTATCATAAAATTATTAATTTTAATTATTTGAAACCCAATTTTAAATTAAATAATTATATATTATTTAAGAAAATATTTTATTTATAATTAAAAAATTAATATTTTATAATTATTTAAAATATATTTAAGTTAAATAATTTAATTATACTAATTAAATATAATTAAGTATTTTTTTAAATCATTTTCCCCAATATTTTAAATTAATATAATTTAGTTCAAACTCAAATAAAAACTATTAACTAATAGTTCTTACAACTTTAATATTTCTAAATGACTTTTAATCAATTTATATATTGCTTATAATTTCTAATATTTTAAAATGATTTTAATTTCCCAATTTATAATTAAACTATTTGATAACCTTTTAATTTTTCAATTTTTTTACAACATAATTGACAACATGCATGTTGAAATGTTGGAAAAAAAATCTACTAATATTCATCTCTACAATTACTTATATCTTTATTATTTCTTAATAACTGTATGTTGAAATGTTGAAAAAAAAATCTACTAATATTCATCTCTACAATTACTTATATCTTTATTATTTCTTAATAACTGAAATCTAAATTTATTAATCTACAAGTCTATAAGTATTAGATGCATTTTACACAAATGAATAATTACCCTTAATATTAGGAACATGGATATGAAAAGTAAAATCTATACTCTTCTCAACAATCACTTAAGCCCTCTTTAACATGCCACAAAGTTTAATAACGAGGAGAGATAACATTTTGTCAAAACTATATGTTTTTTATCAAATAATTATATATATATAAAGGAAAACTATATATTTTTTATTAGATAATTATATATATTTATAAAAAAACTTATTTTAAACCAATTGAAAAATAAATACAATTAATTTTTATTAACATTTATTGAATTAATATATCTATTTAAAAATAAATATTATATTTTATTATATATATATATATTATATATTTATATATATATTAAATTTAAAAATTTAATATATTTGTAAAATCAACTCAGTACTCAGTACTTTTAAATATAAATATTCTGAACCAAAAGACTTTGAATGTTTGAAGAGATGCCCACCAACATGTGCTTTGCAAAAACACTTGCTTAAATATTCCATAAATTGTCAATGCCAACTACTAGAATAGTAGGTAAATTGTCATTGTTGTCCTTCATCACAGATGAATTTTGCATGTAATCCAAAAATAGTCCCTAATCAGCCAAAGATGCCATGGTACTTAGATAACGGTGGCCATTTGGCCCACCAACACTAGAAAGAGACTTTGCATAATCAAAGGAATTATCCCATCCCAAGGAAAATGGGAGAGCATTTGAGTAAATGCACGTGGGGTTCTGTTCATCTACAAAGCCATGATGGGGGTATATACACAATTCCAATACCCACTGGTTGTGCAATGTCTCCATCATTATAGTACTAGGGGCAATGCACAATCGAGTTTTTACACACCATATGCTCATGCAAGTGGAGGAACTTTATGAAGAGGTTTGTCATTTTGTAATACTTTTAGTTTTATCCATGACATGACATGCCTTGAAGGAGGTGTAAGGGGAGGAACTTTTATCAATAGGTTTGTCATTTAGCAATAGCTTTAATTTGTTGTGACATGGAGCTTTACAGAGATCTAAAAAAGGAAAATAATATATTTCAAGATTTGGTTTACAAAATAAATGGGAAATGACAAAGGAAGGATAGATATCAAGATATAACAATGAATTTTGTTAAAGATTTTTGAAAAATACGCGTTAATAAGTAAGTTGATTTATTTTAAATTAAAGAGATAATTTAAGGATTTTCATTAATGGAATTAATTTTGTAAATCAAGGTAGAATGATGTAATTATTTTGATATATTGATAAATATTATAAATAGAGTAATTAATGGGAGTTATGTATCTTTTTCTCTCACCCTAATAGGTTTGGATCACTAATGGGATTTATGTGTCTCTTCTTTTTACTCTAAATTTTGGGGTGATGAAAAAATAGGTCTTGGATGGAGTAGGATTTGTGAGTATGTAAAAACTTCTTTTGGAATTAAGCTTTGTCATGCGAAGTGAAGTACACTTTTGGTTTTCTTAACGAATCTAAGATATTATATTTTAAAACTCAATATTTTTTATTGGCAAAGATGGATTCTTTACCAAAACACCAAATTAGATTGTTAGACGAGATACAATGTCATTACAGTTTTATTCTTATATAAAATCTAAGAACATTTAAATAAAACAATATTTACAACAAATAATAATTCAAACAATAAAAAGTAAAGTGTTGTTTCCTTTCAAGCTTATTCAATGACTTGTACATTGATCATGAGACACATAATTCTTGATCTTTGTAAATGAAAACAAACCTAAACTACCTAAAATGAGTTCCTAACTTGAGTTAAATAACCATGATTATTTAAATATGATTCATGTTCATAAATATAGATGGTATTCCTGATCCGGATTTAAACAGGAACGCAACAAAATACAGAGATAACCATATACACAAATATGCAGCGGAAATAATACTTCATTTCATTAATGGAAAATACTGAAATATGCTTACAACCAG
>APFE031052088.1:0-13317 GCA_000404065.3 Pinus taeda
TTTTTTAAATTTCTGGAAAATGTATGATTAGAGATTAAATATACTAAAGATAAAATGAGAGCAAAAAAATTATTCACAATTTTACAGCTCACCTTAATTATTCCTTTTTGTTTTTTTTGGCATATGTTTTCGGCCACTTTTATTTGAAATTTGGTATTATTTTTTAGAATTTAATAAGTTTTAACTGTGTAGTTAAACGAATTTGAGTATTTTAGAAGTTTTTTTTAAAGCATTGAAAATTGTATTTTAAACAATGAGAAATCACAATTTAACTAAAAATTGTCTCTCTGAATTTGAACGAATAAAACAAAAACATAAAATAAAAAACTATAAAACTTTTACAAGTTTAGGAGGCTTGAATATTTGTGATTCAAGTTTTTAACTAATATGATGGCTTAATAAATACTTGATAATAAATTCACTTTTATTTAAATAACTTTATCCAAAAACTTTAATTTAAATGTTTTCAATAAAAACTAAGTTAATAACTTTTTGAAGATATTTATAACTTTTATTATTTAAATTTATATTTTTTAATGGTCCAAATAAATTTAGTGTTTTTGAAAATGTCTTACCACTTCTAAATTTTACAAACCACAAACTTAATTTATAATTATAAACCAATTTTTCCAAAAAATTTTCAAAATTATTAAAATATAAACCAAAATTAAAAAATAAACTAATTAAATAATTTTTTTTTATAAAAATTTCAATCAAATATCAACAACAATAAAATAAATCCAAAATTTAACTACATAAATTTCCATATACTGAAATAAATTCCAAACATGCTTTTTAAGCATCAGAAATTCTTCCACATGTCCATATAAATTATTGATATACTTTTAACTTTAAAGTTTTCCGGGGAGTAAACCTTCTGGAAAATCACATTAACAATCAATTTTATCACAATAACAGTCACATCAAGCTCTCGTCATCAGCCGTCAAATCATCGGAATAACCATATCTCTCATAATTGCGCCAGCATATTGCGGTATACTCGAATCGACGTGGTCCGGACGTGAAGGTGGCGTGAAACCGGACCTTTCAGGATATTTTTGAGAGGAATTTCCATATACTGAAAATGAAATTCCAAACATGCTTTTAAGATTCAGAATTCTATCCAACATGTCCATAAAATTATTGATATACTTTTAACTTAAAGTTTAGATTTTAACATTTTCACGATATTCTTGAGAGGTTTCCTTGAGAGATAGAAAGGTAAAAGCTTTAAAATAATTGTTTCTAACTTTATAAAAATTGAGTTGACTTTATGTCCGTCTTTGAAGACTAATTTGCCATGGTTTACTTTGGTTCTTTGAACTTTGTTGATAAAAACAACTTCGACTAGATTGTTTATTGTCGCCTCAATATCTTGGAAAGCTAAGCCATGATTTTTTTTTAAAATAAATATGTGGTCACAGGGTTAGTAGTGGTCATTATTTGAAAGTAAATTTTCTTCTATTTTATTATATTAAAGTTTAATATAATATTTAAAATTTTTAAGTCTTTAACGAAAATAAATATGGAATAATATTGAAATTAAATTTAAAAATAAATTAATATGGTAATTAGTTTATTCTATTCATATTAAAAATAAGATATAATTTGATCACAACTTTAAACAAATATTATCATTTACTATAAAAAAAATTGTTTATTTTTCATATTAAGCATTGTCGGTTAAAATTTACCATAACTTAAAGTTTATTTCGCAATAAGTTATTAAATATCATGATTAGAATTTGGTGAGACATATTTATTATTATTATTATCGATGTGCAATCCTTATTAATACAATGGTTATGAAAGTAACATTCCACCTGTTCCTTTACATTGTGAACTAATGTATTCAATGTAAGTTTATCCAAATGCTTTTTTTAACCATGATGATCACATCTAAAACTTCTTGAACCCCTCTTCCCATCATCTCTGGCTTTAGGTTATGGCGACATTTGGCTCCCTCAGCCACCGTTGTTTTCCCCATAGCTTGGTCCAACGGTGTAAACTTGGAAAGAGTAGTTAAGGTAACTACTCCTACCTTTGTGTCTGAAACCACTCGCTCATTCCGTCGCTGCTCCATCTAGGATTTCATCTGCAACTTGCTCCAAGGTTTCATTTCGACATGCAACAGGCAACATTTATCTCCTTTAACCCTACATTGTTAAACTAGTGAGAGCAGTCTTGAAGTAGTTCTCTTAAAGCTGATGTTTTCGCGTCAATAGGTTAAATTTACATGACCTTTTATGGCAAGGAAAGTCCCGTTGACCTCAGCCTTCACGGGCGGAGCAACTTTGTTCTTAGGTATATTGGAGAACTCATTCTTCTAAAATTCTTATTACATATTTTGTTATTGTCGGTACTCATGGTGAGGGTTTACGTTTCCCTTGCAAGTTGTTTTCCTTCGGCATCGAAGTCTCGACCATCTCTTCAGGTAAACAAAACCCCTACAGTTCCAGAGTCATTGATTCTTTCTTCTTTAGCGATTAATAAACCCTTATTGTTTTTTTCTTCTTTTTGGGTTTCGCAAGTAGGATCTATTGCTACTCGTTTATGTCGTCAACGTTCATGGAACCTCAGTCAGTCCTGGATTGCGCTCACACTTTTGCTCTGACGTCCAGGTTTCTCTAAATACACTTTCCATTTTACATGGGTTTCGTCCAACATATATCTTGCGCAATAAATGTTTTAGGGTTTCTAGATTGTTGATGAGGATTTTTCCTTGCTGCCATGCATACTTTGAGCATTTGAGTCTTTTGATTAGGGTTTTTTAGGAAACTTCTGTAAACTCTGTTTAATATAGACCACAAGGCTTTCGGGAACCTTTATATGATTAAGATTGTGTAATTATTTAACTATTACCATTAGAAGCACTTGAGGGTCTTTTTGGCCATTTATAGAGACAGAAAACCCTCGTTGTTATCACAAATTTCTGGGTCTTTTGGGTTTCTACATATGTCTTAGATTATTTTGTTGCAACTGGAAAGAGTATTCAGTTAGTTTTGTTGTAGTAATATTTCTACCAAATTCACAATCGTAGTTTCTGTTTATGAATCTAGTGTTATACACGAAATTCACCCCTTTCTAAACCCCCTAAGCTAAGTGGACTTGATTGTGAGGAAAAACTCCACAGTTAAGCGCACTTGAGCCAAAGGCGATCTGGGAAGCCCTGGAAGTGATGATTGACACTATGTGATTCATTTCACTAGTTTCAATCCCACTTCTTCACCCCTGTGAGCATTACTCGATGAAATGAGTGCTAAGTGGACTATTCAAAAATCATGAGAAATTAGTCAGTTATGACTACCTCTCATGGAAATGGTCATAGATGAATGACTTTCTTAACGCAGTTGAATCCCAAAAAATGATTTAATATAATACACTGCGAAAGACCCTCAATACTTAAATAATGATGAACTTAGTTGAAAACACCTCTAAATTCGATGTGATTGGGGCAAATAATATCAAGTTCATAGATGTGGTTATTTAGTTTACCCCCTTTTGAGATCAATGACGGAAAGCAGTTCATTGGGTAAAATTATGCATGGGTTTTAAAATTTCCTCAATCCCCGATGGACGTAAGTCCAAATTAATTTTTTGACTCCTTAGTCGTTCAATGTGAAATCAATGCCTCGATTCATCCTATCGCATTAAAATATGTGAAGAAGTTAAGAGCTAACCTCCCCCCCGATGGGAGGGACCTAACTTTTCGGTCGTCGAGTCCACTAATCACTACATGATAGGTGTTACATGGCATTAATTAATTTCGTAACTTAATTTAGTCATAATGCCGCCAACCTTCCATTATTCATTCACCTTTGCCTTTTGCCTATGAATGTCATTCAAAGAGCCCGTTAATGGTGAAAGCTGACCCCTAAGCAAGCTCGAGACTTAGACTTTGCTTCCCTCCGCTTGCTTTGCTTTTCGTCTTACTAGTAATTGGGTCGCAAGGGTTTAAAATATCATAATCATCATTTTGGCTTGAGGGAGCCTGACCTAGGTTTAGAGTTAGTTAGCCAAACAAATCCCTACACTACTGGCCCTTTCGGCATCAGCCCGTGGAGCACGGACTGAAGTCTCACCCGAAGCAGTATGGGGGGATGCTAGAACCAAGTTTCCGCACCCTTGAGATGGTTGTGATGTCGGTTTATTCCAACTATACCTGCCTTCGCGCAGGTGGCTTATCCCTCTGCTCTACTCTTTAGTACCTTCGCGAAATGTTACAATCGGCTTCCATGTGGCCCTAACCAAGTGTTGAAGTCCTTTCGCGCTGCCAGGGCAGTGAACTACGATATCTCCCAAACTGTGCTAACTATCTTACTTATCTTATTAACAGATCTTAGTTAGCTTCGTGTAAGCAGATGTTCTTACCTGCATGCACTTAACCAACACATTTACACATATTCGCGCATCATATAAGCATTAGAAGTGAAATTCATACCCAATATAACAATTGCATATACACGAAACAAAGACACAAGAATTATATAATACTTCTCTTTATTGATAATTCCATATGATTACAAACTCGACTCACCCTACGCACTTCGCTGCAAGGGTCTGTGCACTCAGCTACAGACTTCTAGGCCTCTGCGCACTCAGTTGTAGAGCCTCTACCTACGCTATGACCCAAAACTTAGAGTTCTACTTCAGAGCTATCTCTCATACATCATATCTTCGTTCGTAATTAGTGATTTCTACTTCTTAGAGCTTAGCTTTATTTATACAATTGCATGGTTCGTGGACCATGGGTAGATCTTCTACGGATGGCATTACATTTTCAAAATAAGGGCGAACAATCCTATGACTCTTTAAGAACTATGCGCTCTGCGACCACAAAATGCGGAGTCTTTACATTTGTATTACAAAATTGGACCAAAATATGGGCTTTAAGCCCCAAAATTGCCCTTGGGGGATCCCACGCCCAACGGGCCCCCAACACAAACATCGTGACTGGCCCTCGAGTCACTTTGCAAGTGTAGAGATCTTAGTGCGAAGACCTCCCAACTTTGTTTGGATCATCGCAACTTCGACAACGCACTGAGCGGCTGCCTGCTTGACTTCTTCCACGCGCTATTCGGTGACTGCTACTCTATATATTTTGCTGAGTTGCCTGTAGTTTCGCGAGCTTTCCTTCAATGGAGGTTGTGACCCCGTAAGCCTCGTCTATCCATGGATATAGGCGCGCTTTTAAGACTGCTTCTTTATGCCGAGCGACATCCACTTGTTCCTTGAGCACCTTTGCCTCCTGCATCTGTGCAAGCCTCTGTGTAAGGGAAACCGTCTGCGCAGTCCCTTTTACCTCGTCATACCTTTGCTGTAGCTTACGCGCCTCTGTCTCTAGGTGCTCTACATTTGGGTCCTCCTGCAGGGTGTTTAGGACCTTGAATGACTATTCAAAGAGCTGCATGCAGTCTGCCATTGCACTGTCAACCACCGTTATTGTTGTTGTGACCATGGTGGTACATTGTTCCCTGATCTCCAGCGGAGTAGAACGCTGAGCCTTCAACTATAGTTCTACGATTTTTAGGTTCAGCTCCAGTTGAACCCTGGCCATCTCTGCTCAAGCGTCGCGCACCCCTGTGGCCAATTTATGGACATGCGCTTCCACTGGTTCCTCTGCTTGAATGGCCAACTTCGGGACCATCCGGCAAGCTCCCTCCACGACTTGCATTATCTACTTAGTCTGCTCTACTGCTTCATTGCGCTGCAAGCTCAACTACTCAATGTTGATGCGCTGCTCGCTCATTACCTATAGAGTGTGACTCTCCTTGGCCCAAAGTTCTGCGGTGACTCCATCCTACAAGAGATAAAGTGTCTCCCGAGGGAGCATGACCATATTTAATCCGACCCCTTTCAAACTGCTGACCGTGGGCCTGTCGGCCTCCTTCTCTATAGAAAGTGCCCCCTTTGGTAGCACTATCATGTTAGTCACTCTTGTGCACAACATCTCCTCGGCAGCTGAAGTCCCGATTGCGAGGCTAGTGGTCACTGTGCCAACTTGTGGAGTGTGAACCTGCAACTCTTGTAGTTTTGTTCGAAGAGCCCCCAATACCAGCTGCTTCTGTTCTTCAAATTGTTGGAGGGCCTTTGCGGTGACATCCCTCATCGTTTCTCCCATGTCATGCAAATCCCCCTCAGTGAGGGTGATTGGGTCCAAGGAAGCCTTTGTTTTCTTTCGGGGTACTGCCTTCTCTCACAGTCGCGGACGCATGAGTTGGGTGGACTTTGTCTGCAGGTCTGCGCCACCTTGTTCTGGCTCTGTCTCCGGTTCAGCCGCGGGAAAAGGTGACTTTTGTCCCTTGTGCCCTTCTTCCCCTATTTTCTGTTGTTGTTCTGTTAATTTCACAACGTCACGCGCTACCTGGGCCTTAGCCTCTTCTTCCTCTTTTCTACGCTTTTCCGCCAATTGTGCCATCCAAAGCTTTGTCTCTTCCTTCTTGCACTGTATGACAAACTTGTCCATTTCCATTGTGGAGCTAGCTGGAGCGAGCCACTCCGGCAGCCAGGACTCAAGGACTACGAAAATTACATCATCAGTCGCCAAGTACAGGAGGTTATGCCATGTCTTCGTGGGGTCCTTCCGCGCCCTAATAAAAACATGGTGGAAATCCACTTTGAACTCTACAAAGCTCTGTAAACTGGCATAGACTGTGGCCAACAACCGTGGCTTGCGATTGATCCCCATTCAGATATTCATCTCCATTAGGACCTAGAAGATCTTACTTTCTTTGATATGCTGCGCGTCCTTGGTCACCCACAACGAAGCATACTTCATTGCCTTTGGAAGGTCCGGTGTGACCGAAGGGAATTGGCTATCTTCGGGCGACTCCCATGCCACCAGTACTAATGACAACAGGATCCATGTGTAGTGAAATGTTTTTCCCTGCTCCTCTGCCTCGCGACAGTTCGCAAGGAACTCGCCGCATAGATAGTTCGCCCAGTTGAACTGGACTCCTTTCACACATTGGGCCGCTAGTGCAATTACTAGCGCAGGCACATCATCCACGCGACACTTCTACATTACCTTCCCTGCTAATATTTGTGTCACGACCTTAACTGCAAGGTTGTTAATGCTGGAGATGGCATATCCTCGCTTCTTCTTCTCCAGCTTGAACTTCTTCTTCATTTCTTCCACGAGGGCCAACTCGCCACCTTTTCCCTCTAAAATGTTGGCAGGATCCTCCCTTGAGTAAGGTAGCCTTTTAATCGGTGAATCAGATGGTCTGTGATGGGGATGGGCTCCTCCAGCTACAAAAACCCATCATGCACCAAGCAGAGTAGCTGCCTGATGACGAAAACAATCACTGGGGCATAGTGGTAATGCGGCGCCCAGAGCAGGTTAAGCAGCCCGAATTTCTCTACACCTCTGAGCCCTGTCCGCGGCTCCAATTGAATTGTTCTAGCAGGTGCGTCAATCCTTTGGCGCATTAGCTTCTCAGTCTAAAAATACGGGAAATTCTCATGGTCTGCGAGGTCCCAATATTCAAACTTCAACACAGGAACCTACCCCAAGTGCGGTCCCTCAAAAACAATATCGTCTGGGAGTAATGGGTTTTGCAGAGAGATCTTGCTCTCATCTATGTCCTTCAGCACCTTGGCTTTACCCTTACACGAAGGAACATATTCAAGTAACCGGATAATAGGGTCCACACCTTAGGTTTCAACTTCCATCTCTACGTCATCCTCATCCACCAGGTTTTCTTCAGACTCCTCCTCATCGGCCTCCAGATTAATGGCCTTCCCCTTTTCCTGCAAGGTGAGCTTGGTCCTCTATGGATTTTTGGGCGAGACGCGCACCGGGATCATGGCCTGCTTATCCTTCTTAGGTTGCAGTGTTCTGGGTGATTTAGGGACCTCAACTATTATTCTGGCGCCCTCTGGGGCTTCCACTACCACAATTTCCTGCGCGACTTCCTTGGGTGTCAACATCATTCTAGTCAGGAGGTCCTGCGTCTCCTTTGGTAATGTTTCAAACACTGAAATTGCTCTCAAAGCCTCAAAATTCGAAAGGTCCATACACACTTGATAACACAACAACTCAGTTCTCAAAATGCCAAGTGTTTTTCACTGGACAACCACTTGTAATTTATAGGGCCTTTTGAATTTGAATTGGATTGTTCCCCCCATATTCGGCCCATTAATGCTAGATTGGCAATAGATTTTCAAGAATCTAAGCCATAAAGCTCGTCTTAGATGCCTTTCGCCCACTCCATTTGGCCTCAAACCGACCATCAAGTTGTTAATAACGACTTTAATGGTCACTTTTCAGCGGACATGTGCGCCAGCACAACTGTCTTTGCACTATCGCAGACCCTGTGACACTTCACTTCTTCACGTAGCCCTGACATTGCGCAGTTCTCGGGCAGTGTAGTTTATAGTCCCTCGCCTCCTTTTAGCTACCTGGAGTGCTAAGATTGTGCTTCTGTCAGATAGTCAAATGGTCAGGCCATCTGAGTATGGCTTCAAATGACTGTCATTCACTTTTCCTTGGAAGGGATCTCCATTCAAATTAACCAACTAGACCGCGCCTCCGTCGGTATTATCCTTAATAACATACGGCCCTAACCAGTGCATCCTGAATTTCCCTGGAAATTGATCAAACTTACTATCATACAACAACACCAAGTCATTCACCTTAAAGGTGCGCAACTTAATATGTTGATCGTGCCATGCCTTTTCACACTGCTTTTGAACCTTTTGGTGAAATCCAACCAAAAATCATTCTTCTTCGAGCTCATCCAGCTGCGCGAGCCTCTCCTCCAGGGCTCCGCAAGCCATCATACCTATGAGTGTTGCTATGCGTAGACTAGGCATGATTTATTCCATAGGCATTACAAATTCCACTCCATAGACAAGCCTAAAAGGTGTCTGTCCCGCCAACTTCTTGCATGTCATCTAATAAGCCCATAACACTACAGTTATGCGTAGGTCCCAATCACTTCGCTGAGCATTGCATACCTTGGTCAGCGCATTTTCAAGCACTTTGTTGGACGCCTCCACTATCTTGTTAGCCTGTGGGTGATAAGGTGTGCTCTTTTGATGATACACCTGAAATTCCTTCGTTAGTGCGGTAATCGTCTCATTCAGGAAGTGCGTACCCCGATCAAACATAAAAAAATTTGGGCATCCAAATCGTGTCAGTACATGTTCAAATAGAAACTTCACGGCAGTCGCGCCCATGCAATTCTTCACCGGCTGCGCTTCTGCCCAATGAGTCAAGTACTCTGTCACAATGATAATGTACCTTGCGCCTGTCCTTCCTTGGGGCTGAATAGATCCTACAAAATATATTGCCCACTTTTCGAAGGGTTGCAACATTACTTGTGGATTCAAAGGCATCTCATTCCTTCATGATGGCTTGCCTGTCCGCTGACATACATCACATGCCTTGCAATATGTTTTTGAATCCTGATGAAGGGTTGGCCACCACAACCTGACGAGTACAATCTTCTGCGGTGTTTCTCTTCCTACATAATGTCCTCCTGTGATGCCCCCATGAGCGTTCGCGAGGATGCTGCTTCATTCAAGCTTAGGTACAGACCTTCGCAGTATTTCATCATTCCCCATCTTGTATAGATGCCCAACAATGACAAAGAAGTCTGCCATGCACACCACTAATTCCTTCTTTTGCTGGACAGAGTATCCTTCCGGCGCAATCCCAGTTGTTAGGAAGTGTATTATATCCTCCAAATTTCCATCTACAACGTGCACATTAAAGAGTTGCGCATTAGGTAATCTTCCTCCAAACTAGTAGGTTCCTCCTCTGTCTTGATGCGCGACAGGTGGTCAGGTCCCACGTTCAATCGTCTAGGCTTTACAACAACTTCAAAATCATACTCTTAGAACAATAAAATCCATCTGCAAATTCGCCCCCCCAACACAGGCTTATTGACCAGGTACTTTAGCAAGGAGTGATCTGTATACATCATAAAGTGCCCTCCTAGCAATAGTGTCGATACTTCTGGAGCACATACACCATAGCTAGCCCTTCGTGCTCAGTGGTTGAATAGTTCTTCTCCGCTTTGGATAATTTGCAACTTGCGAACGTAATAGGGTGGTCCAAGCCTTCTCTGCCATCCTATGTTAGTACTGTCCTCAGTGCTATACATGGCGCGTCGACATGGACATGAAACTCTTTCTTCCAGTTCGGGAAGACTAGAATCGACGCGGTAACCATATTTTCTTTCAATATATCCAAACTTTTCTTACAGTCATCGTTCCAACAGAACGTGACATCCTTCTTCAACAATTTTTCCATTGGCGCGGTGATCTAGGCATAGCCTTTGATAAACTTCTTGTAATATCCCGTATGCCCCAAAGTAGCGCGCAACTGTTTAACACTCCTCGACGCTTCCAAGTTCAGAATCACTGCAATCTTCGCTGGCTCTACCATCAGCCCTTGTCTGCAAACCACATGCCCCAATAGGTTCCCAAAAGGAACACAAAACAGACACTTCTTGAGGTTGAGCGTGATTTGGTATCTTCGACAGGTATCCAACATCAAACGCAATCTCACCACATAGTGCTTAACCAGCCCAAATATAGTCTAGTGATCAAAATAAACCTCCAGGAACTTATGAATATATTCCTTGAATGCCGCAACAACCACAAGCAAAAATATAGCAGGTGCATTCTTCAATCCAAACGGCATGATAATATATTGAAAGCAACCCCATTCAGTCGCGAAGGTTGTCTTTCTCCTATCCTCTAACGCGATTTTGATTTGGTGGTACCCAGAGAACCCATTTGTTGGCTTAAGGGGGCCTGACCCAAGTTCAACATTAGTTAGCCAAACAAATCCCTACACTACTGGCCCTTTCAGTATTAGCCCACGGAGCACGGATTGAAGTCTCACCTGAAGCAGTATGGGGGGATGCTGGAACCAAGTTTCTGCACCCTTGAGATGGTTGTGATGTTGGTTTATTCCAACTATACCTGCCTTCATGCAGGTGGCTTATTTCTCTGCTCTACTCTTCAGTACCTTCGCGAAATGTTACAATTGGCTTCTGCACAGCCCTAACCAGGGGTTGAAGTCCTTTCGCACTACTAGGGCAGGGAACTATGATATCTCCCAAACTGCGCTAAGTATCTTACTTACCTTATTAACAAATCTTATTTAGCTTCGCGTAAGTAGATGTTCTTACTTGCGTGCACCTAACCAACACATTTACACATATTCGCACATCATATAAGCATTAGAAGTGAAATTCATACCCAATATAACATATGCATATACAGGAAATAAAGGCACAAAAATTACAGAATACTTCTCTTTATTGATAATTCTAGATGATTACAGACTCGAATCGCCCTGCGCACTCAGCTACAGGGGTCCGCGCACTCGGCTGCGGACTTCTAGGCCTCTATCCACTCAGCTACAGAGCCTCTACCTACGCTACGACCCAAAACTTAGACTTTTACTTCAGAGATATCTCTCATACATCATATCTTCATTCTTAATTAGTGATTTATACTTCTTAGAGCTTAGCTTTATTTATACAATCCCATGGTTCGCAGACCATGGGTAGACCTTCTATAGCCGATATTACATTTTCAAAGTAAATGCAAACAACCCTATGGCTCTTTAACAACTATGCGCTCTACGACCACAAAATGTGGAGTCTTTACATTTGTATTACAAAATTGGACCAAAATATGGGCTTTAAGCCCCAAAACTACCCTTGGGGAATCCCGTGCCCAACACATCATTTAAATAAGCTCTAGTTAATGAATTAGTTGGGGTCCAGGATACTAAGGTCTATTTGACAAATGTTCTTACACTTAAAGGAACCTTATCCTATTCTTCAAGCATATCAGACGACGATTTATGTCTGATAAAGTCTGGGTTTCTAAATGCTACACTTCCTTCGATTCAATTTGACCCATACTCCATGTTATTGCTTTCCGAGCACTTCGAGATCGAGCAACAAGCTATTTTCTCTCAGTCGAGATGTAAGGTCCTCTTAAGAATAAACAAAGAAATAATTTCCAAAATGCTTAGCATTCCTGCCCAAGGAATCGATATAATGGACAAAGGGTTAGACCATGAGTTCATTACTTGGGTTGAGGAAGATAAATTGCAAGTTTTGAAAGGTTTATTTGAAATCCCTGACCTAAATTTAAAATTGTAATTTCCTATACCGACCAATTCATTGAAACATTTTTACCAGACATTAACTTCTCCTTTTGCTATTATTTTTGGGCTGACAGATGATTCAAAAATGGGCGAATCTGTTTTCTTGGTCATTCGACACATCACTCTCCAACCAGACCATCGGGTGATTAATTTTACCAAATATCTGTTCCGAGCCATCAAGGTTGATCTTTCTACTGCCATTCCATTTAGCCCGTGATGCCATTGCATCTATTTGATTCATTTAATCTTGTTCAATTACCCTTCTTACTTACCAAGCTCCTCTTGAGTGTTACAAACATAAATAATAAAGAAAAATAAGTTTTTAATTGGACAAATGTAATATATCCAGAGTGTCTCCCTAATTCATATGCTCAATATATAGGTTGTTTCACATATCATTTGAAAATCAAATTGATTGAAGCAAATATAGACAAAATTTCAGAAGAACAAAGTATAAGAAATTGGTTCCTATACCCTAACTTCACTTTAATTCGTCTATATGGATTCAAAAAACAACCTTTTCAATTACCAAAATATGTTTCGCCCTTGTTGTTTGTTTTTGAAGTACTCAAACAAAAAAATGTTGTAAATGAGTTGCATTTCGTCTCTAAGAAAAAAAGTGTTATTCAATTATCCCTATGCTATTCCACCTTTAATTGCTAAAAGTAAAGAATGTTATGGATGCCCTGGAAAGGGAAATGTTATCGTTTGGATTATTGCAGGATGACATCTAGTATTATAATCCCTTGGGAATTAACTCAGGATTGAAGAAACAAGCAGGGTTCTCAGACTATATACATGAAAGTAAGCTTGAAGTAGAAAACATAGAAAATGTCTTATCACCTATGGACGATCTTGTACAAGTGGTGTCACCTACACCTACAAAGAATGAAGGAATAACTCATATTGCTCCAAGTTGCACTAAAATGCAACTGCAGGAAATACGTACGAAACTATCGACTCCTGCCCCTTCGGTCTCTACAAGAAAAAGGAAGTCAGAATTTTTTTTTCTTGTTGAAGTATCACGATGGGTGAAAGTGAAAGAGATGATGTTGATACTGAGATGTTTGATCTAGAAGTAGAACAATTTAGTAAAGATATGCAGCAAGCCATCAATGACATTAGTCCTAGAGATTCAGGAGCGTAGGCCCTTAGCATCAAACATAGTTCCATAGAAG
>APFE031052093.1:0-20469 GCA_000404065.3 Pinus taeda
ATGCCTAGTGACCAAATTTTGCTTGAAAACTCTTTGAAAAGACAAAATTTGACCTTAATACTCTGAAACCACTTTGTAAGAGCATATTTGATCACTGGAGGAAGGCTGGAAAGACTGACACTAACAGGGCCCATGAATATTTTTTTTTTTCTATCTTGTATATATCTTGACTAAACACTATGTTGTCTATAAATATTTCGACAAGTAAATATGCTATCATTATCAGCACCCCCTATGGGGGTTTGTTTTACTTGTATTTTTGAAGGGTGAGTCACCCCAACCTACTGCATATGCTTCCTTACTTCTTCTTTTGCTTGTTACACAAGATATACATAATGACATGAGTACAAAGAAAATTATGAAGACTGAAACTAGTTACATTTTCCAAAGAGTGGATCATGATAACACCTCACTAAGGGTAAGGTTTATAAATCATGTCTAAGTGGTCTCATGTTTTGTGATTGTCTAGGGAATTACACTCTAACATTCCCCCCTCCCCCCTCAATCACAAGTCTGAATGCTTTTATCAATAAAACTTGTCATCCTTAATCTAAAATGGGTGAAGTGATCTTCAATGAAGATATACCTAATAAAGCACTGATGTTTGGAAGTGAAAAACTACTATGTCTAAACATTCCCAATCAATAATTGAAATAATTATTAAGGAGATCATTTTCCATGACAGAATTCCCAAACATTAATTGAATTTTGATTGACTTCAAATATTGAAGTCTCATATCTGATATTTCCCCCTATCATGTGTGAGGTGAGAAGTTTTTCAATATTTCTTTCTTGAAAGAATCCAAGATGGGGCTTTGGATTCTTTGGGTGTTGGTTTTGTTGGTTGACCACAAAAGTCCAATTCATTTCGTGGTATTTTTGGTTGACCACTAACCATTTTCCATGGATAATAGTGGTTTATGATTTACCACTAAATAGTCTACTGTGAATAATGTGGTGGTTTTTGAATGAACACTAAATAATATCATTAAAATGTGGTGCCTTTTATATGACCACTAACCAATCTACTTTGAAAAATGTGGTGGTTTTGATCCATATTTATGCATGAACAAAATGAAATAAAGATTCAAATAGAAACACAGAGCTACATCGAAAAATTGAACTTCAATTCATTAATAACAAATACTAAAAATTGTTTAGATGAAGAATGAAAATAAACTAGCTCAAGCGATGGTAGCTTATCTCTAAGAAGAGATGGCGGCTACATGCTTCTGAATTGTGTTACAATGAGGCTCAAATTAATTTTTATTATTGAGAAACAATTTAAAACCCTAAACATCCAAAAGCCTAACCCTAGGAGATGAAGGGTCAAAAGTTTGTGGACCCAATTGGGGTTAGTTGGTAAATCAACTTCTTAGAGTCATAACTTTGGCATACGATCTCTGTTTGACATGTATGATACCTCGTTAGAAAAATATATCCTAGAACTAAAAATTTCAACTAAAAACCCCTAGAATTATTTAATAGTTTGCTCGTTTAAAAAAAAAAAACATGATTTAGGGGCTCAAAATGGCTCCAAAATTTTAGGACCCAAAAAAATGCCAAAAATAGTAAATTGTGCTACAATTAAGGAAACAAAAAGAAACAATGTTGGGTGTCCAAGTGAAAAAAGTGGGTGGATACCAATATCTACTTGGATCACTTTTCCCCCCTTAGGAAGCAATGGTCCCCATTTCCTTGAGTGCCTCCATGAGATGGGGAAACTTTTGTTGAACTTGGTTCCTAGTGAGCCACTTGCCTTAGTGTAGGAGCTGACCAACTTTGACAACACAATACAGTTGGATCTTCTGCTTACAAGTGTTCTTGATCTGTGTTTCCATGATTCAATTAATTGTTGCATGTTCAATGCAGTCTGGGTTCAGCTTTGTTGGTGTCAACTGCTCAGAAATATCTGATGTGTCCAATAATGGTGGAAAGTATGGATGATGATAGCCACATTGAATATTGTGTGCAAGCCAAGGAATGGGGGGATACTGAACTTGAAATAATTGTATCCCACAACCTTGGTGATAGTATGACCTGTATTAGAGTGTTTGAAGCTTCTGATGGGCCCTGGTATGGCATTCCTTCTGCAGATGTAACCAAACATTGCCGCTCACCTAAAACTTATGTGTCACTTTATGTTGATCATGTCGTTGTTTATACTTGGCATTGGCTTTGTCCAGTATTTCATGAGCCTACTGGAAGATGTGTTTAATGTGCTCAATAAACTTGGTGGCTTTATTAGCTTCATATTGAACACAGGAATATTCTTCCTAGGTAGTTGCAAAAGGTAGTGCAACATCAAGGGGACATAACGGTTGAAATATCAAGCCCAGTTCAAATGAGATATGGCCAGTCAATCTATGGAGAGTTTTGTTATAGTTATGTTGGACATAAGGAAGAATCTCATCCTATGTTCGTGTATTCTTGGATTTGTACATGTGAAATATGTGAGCGATCATCCTATTAATGACCTCTATCTGGTCATTATTCTGGGGGTGGAAGGTAGTCGACTTCGTGAGATTAGTGTCCAATATTGACCAAAGGCTAGACCAAAATATGCTAAGGAACTTGCTATCCTGTCTGATATAATGGTCTATGGGATCCCAAAATGTACCCACTCTCATTTAAAGAAGAGTTTTCAGTGACTTCTGCAGTGATACTCTACTTATAGGTAGCTAATATGGCCATCCTATAAAATTTATCAAGCATAAATACACAGTCGTTTCCATTCTTGGTAGAAGGAAGGTCAAACATATAGTCCATGGAAATGGATTCCTAGTGCCAACTAGGAGTATGCGGTGGAGTATAAAAGCCTTGCTTCTAAATGGTTGGCCTGATGATGGCACATATTGTGCAGGTTCTGATGTATTTTGCAACATCCTGTCAGAGGTTTGACCAACAAAAATACTTTTATAGTATGACCATAGTTTTCTCCATGCCAAAGTGTCCTGCGACCCACCTGTAGTGTGCCTCCCAAATCAAATTGGAATGTTTGTTTCAAGGAACACAAAGGTGGGCTAGGTAGCATAATAATGCATCATGGAGGTGGAAGTCTGGAACTTGCTTTCCATCCACTAGCATCTGGTATGTGGTGGTGAACTTTGGATCATTTTTATATATTTGTGGACATCCAGAGGTCTCATGTCCATAAGACTTGAGAATAGTGGTCAATGCTACAAATAGGGGATGACTAGGACAATCTGCAACATGATCAGTGCTATCCTTCTTGTATTTAATATTCAAATGGAATTGTTGGAGATATGTGGACCACTTCTGATAGCGATCATTCTACAACTTCCCTTGTCTCTATATAAACTGAAGAGTTCGGTGATTTGTGTGGATTTCCATCTCCTTCCCTATAATTTAATGTTTCCATTGTTAGCAAGACTAGACAATGGAATACATCTCTTTATCGCAGGTGGGGTACTTGTGAATTGTTCAAAAAGTGTCTCACTATGATAGGATATGGGATGCCCTTGCCAGGTGAGAAATGCACCAATAGCATAGTTGGAGGTGGTTGTCTCAATATCAAGTGGTTGTTACAGGTCTGGGCATGTGAGTACTGGTGCAGAGTATAGGTGGCGCTTCAACTCAACGAACACCTTCAGTTGGAACTCAGACAAAATAAACTTTCCTTTTCCTCTACCCTCGGTAACTTGACTCAAATGCCAAGTGATGTGAGATAATCCCAACATGAACCTTTGATAAAAATTAGCAAGGCCCAAAAAGTTGTGAAGCTCTGCTAGCATGGTCGGGACTGGCCAATCCCAAATGACTTGGATCTTAGCTGGATCCACATGCATGCCTCACTCATCAATGATGTAACCTAGATATTGGACCTAGCTCATGTCAAAGGTGCATTTCTCTAAGTTGGCACATAATTTATGTTGTCACGGGCTTTGAAGGACTTGTCGAATGTGTTTTAGGTGCTCTTCCCAATCCTTGCTAAAGATGAGGATGTTGTCCAGATATACAACCATGAACGAGTTGGTAAAGGGTCACAATATGTCATCCATTAGTCTCATAAAATTTCCAAGAGAATTTGTTAACCCGAAAGACATGACCAACCACTTAAAAATACCCTCCTTATATTTGAAGGTGGTCTTCCACACATCTTTGGGTTCTATTAGAACTTAGTGATAGCCAGATTTGAAGTCAATTTTGCTGAAGTACTTGGCCCCCTTGAGCTGGTCAAGAAGGTCATTAATTTGTGGGAATTGGTACATGTTCTTGACAATGATTTTATTTAGTTCTCGATAGTCAATGTTGAGTCTCCAGGTCCCATCCTTCTTACGTACAAGTACAATTAGTCTCCCACAAGGTGAGGAACTTGGTCTATGTTCCCTTTTGTAGCAACTCCTAAATTATCGCTTGATTTCTTAATTTTCCATAATAGAGTGGTGATATATCATCCCATTGGGTAGAGGTGCTCTTGGGGTCAAATCGATCACATGCTTAACCTAACGGTGTAGAGGTACCCTTATGGGTGAGGAGAAGATGTCCATGTATTCTTCCATGACCTTATCCACCTACTTATGCTGCATGGAGGAACCCTTCCCTGGGGCCATGGGTTTGGCCACAATTTTCCCCTTATTTTGAGAGTGAATAAAAAAGAAAACAAATTTACCAATCCAAGAGATGATATTAATTCATTTCTTAGCAAAGATCAAAGAAATGGAAGTAAGTGGGGCTACCTCTGGTATCCTATATAGCTTATTTCCCAAAGTAATAATAACAGTGCAAGGTCTCGACACATACATAGCATGATGCTTCCACAAGTATGGTTGGCATAATAATACATCACAAACTTTAAGAGGGTAAACATCACACAATACCTCATCTGTGAAGGGTTTGATGTTATAGAGCAGGAAACACTACTGGATGGCGCGGAGATCCCACCCTTTGTGGAGCCATATGATGGTGTATGACTGCAGATGTGATGTTGTTGATAAGCCCAACTACTTCACAACCTCAACATAGATGAGGTTATTTTGGCTTACGTTGTCAACAATGAACTACAATAAAGAACCATTCACCCACATTTGTGAGTGGAAGAGATGCTCCCCCTCCCATGGATCTTCAGGCTCAATTTTCCAAACCTTGTTGGTGGCCACAGTGGAGTTGGGCTCTACATCGTTAATTTGCTTCCCCTTGTCAGTCCCATTTTCGTGTTCTGACTCAAAGTCAAAACATGCATCTGGCTTTGAATCTTTTGTCTTGGCCATCAGTGACTGCTTAGCATCACACTCATTTTTGTTATGAGTGGGCTCTTATGGAACTCACACCACTTTCTTGTGTCCTTCTTTATATTTGTGGTGATTTTCTTTTCTTGAAGCCTCTATGGGTTGTCCTATGTAGTACCACCTTAGCTCTATCTTTTGTTATGTGGTTTGGAGGTGCATTTTCCTTGCTTCGGATTCACATATCCAAAGTCTTGCTTCATCTGTTTAAATTTCTACTCAATCTTGATGGTATATCGGTATGTAGTGCCAAGTGAGGAGATTTCTAGGAACTACATCTCATCCTGGATGTATTTGTGTAGAAAAACATGGTGCTTGAGTACCAGATGCTTCTCGTAATCCTTGATACCCAACTACATGTGAAGGGTATGAAAAATGTTTGTGAACTCTGACAAGTCTTGGTCCCTTCCTTGCTATAATAAGGTCCATTTTATGTATTTATCTTCATAGCTCTTAACTAGGTAATATTGTTCTTTGATGGTGTATCAAAAATAATCTGAAATGGTTGTGTCTAAAAATAGTGAGGGTTCATTCACATCCCTTTTCTCATAGTAGTTTTCCCACCAATCCATGATGAGGGGGTGGCCTTAAGGAGTGAAAAGTAATATTTTCCCTATTAGAAAAATCATGGATGGATAAATATCCTTCCAGAAGACTCAACCATTTATCTACGACATATGCATCTATATGGCCTTTAAATATAGGAATTTTGAAGTTAACTTGTACGTTGAAGGGGGTGGCACCTCCTAGTGGTCTTCATATGAAGATGTGTGGCCCACCGATACCCATTGAAGGATCTGGGAAAGGTTATCCATCCTCTCGCTCCTTTGACACTCGAGGGATTATTTGAGCAAAATTTTGAAAGGATCTTCTTCTCCCTCATCTTTATTTTCATCCGCCATGGGAGGTCGTTGGGGTCAACGAGGCCAGTCTTACAAAGGTTCAACCAGTTCAAGTCCTAACTCCCTATACCTCGATCTCGTTGGGGACATGCACAGAAAAATAGAGAAAGAGCATACCTCTCTAATATCATTGATCCAAATTTATACAGGAACAAAATTAAATACAAATTCAAACAAAAACACAGAGCTACAATCAAAAATTAAAATTCAATTCATTAATAACAAATAATGCAAATCGTTTACATGCATAATGAAAATAAAGTAGCTTGGGTGATGGTAACTTATCTCTAATAAGAGATGTGGTGGCTACATGCTTCTTAAATGTGCTACAATGAGGCATGAAGGAATTCTTATTATCTAGAAATAAAGGAAAATGCTAAACATCCATAAACCTAACCCTAACAGATGAAGCACCAAAAGTTTGTGGGCCCCATTGGGGTTAGTTGGTACATCAACTTCCAGGAGTCATAACTTTGGCATACAATCTCCATTTGACGTGTACAATACCTCATTATAAATATATATTTGAGGGTTGTAGTTCAATTAAAAACCTCTACCACAGGGTATTATTTTCCCCATTAAAAAAAAAAAAAAACGTTGTTTTTGCCTCAAAACAACTCTAGAAGTTCAAGACTCGAAAAAATGCCAAAAATAGTAAATTGTGATACAGTTAAGGAAACAAAAAGACACAGTGTTGGGAGTCCAATGGAATAGGTGGGTGGCCACCAATATCCACCTGGATCACATTTTTATTTTACCAATAACCTTCATCACTTTATCAATTTACTACCTTCCTCAAAGGTGTATGTGAGTTTCTTTTATCATTATTCTCCACCCTTGAGGTGTGAAGAGTATTGTCTTTGACTTTAGAGAATATATAGAGTTGGATCCATGTATTTCCCAAAATCATATAGAACATTTTCTTGATAGTTTTTTTCTTTTTCCTTTTTTTTTTTATGTGTCTTTATCTCTATCTTGACTAGGAAGTAAGAGTGACACAACTTCTTTACTTGTATATTCTATCTCCAAGAATTTATCCATCCATAATTAATTGTCTTCTTAACCTTCTTCTACTTTCAATAAATTTTTTATAAGTGATTTTTCTTCCCACAATGAAGACAAGGATGGAGATCAAAACAATGAATCTCCATGTTACCAACTCTTTGATAATGTTGGAATTTGTGTTCATGATTATGGACAGCTTCAAGAAATATTGCACTCACAAACTGAATTGGTTTGGAGTATTTTGGAATATGCAAGATATTTCCTTTGTCATATCCCATGCCATATCAATTTTTGTTGAATGATATATCTTCCTAAGGTCGGGAAAACATTTGGGAAATCACTTAATGTTGTTATTTTAATTCTTCACATTTTCTTTTACTACTACTGTTATTTTCATTATGTCCTTATGACTCATCTCCATTCATTATTTCCATCACAAATTTTCTACCATTTTTTCCTCTTTATCACAATGAGCATCAACCATTTGAAAATGCAATGTGTTTCACATGATGCATCAAAATTTTGGATAAGATTATCTATATTATTTGTTGCATCAATATTCTCTCTTAGCTCCTTTATATCACAACTTGAATCAACATCTTGGATGAGTTCATCTGTATCACAAAGTGCATTACTTTTCTTTATGAGTTCCACTATTTCACAAGTTTCATGGATCTTAGTTGTAGATGTTGAAATAAGTATATTATCAAGTTGGCCTTTCTTTTCTCCTAATTTTATCTAAAGTGCATCAATCAATTTATCTTTCATATCTATGTCACTTTGAAGATAACTTTTCAACTATAATGTATGAACCATGTGATAAATGATGCTTTGTTTTTTTTCTAGGTCCTTAAGTGTTTTAATTCAATTTTGGAATTCATGGATGTACTCACACAAATCATTGATTTGCTTATAGGCATTTTATAATTGCTTTTCTCCTTTACCCATTTTTCTCACACTCACTTGTCATGCTTGTTTGTACTCAGTCTCTTGATTATATGCTTATGTTTCACATACTTCTTATGTATATTCATCATGATCGCTTGATATCATGTCATTTTAGGGTGTTAGGTACAACTAATCATGCACCCCAAAGTGTGATTTTTATAATGGCTTGATTTTGAACTCCTTATACAATTTTAGGCAGGTCACAATTGATTTATTCATGTATCCTGTGAACACTCAGGTTGTTCCCTACTTCCTAAAGGGAATACGGCCGAGGTAACCACTGACCAATCTTTTAGCTACAGGTCCTAGCCTACCTGCAACCAGAGAGGGCTCTCTCTTTAAAATTTAGCTTTGTTGATGAATGTTTTTAGGCTAGTTATGGTGTGTTGTTTTGTTTTGAATTTGGTGGGTTGGTGAATCTAGACAAAACTGAATATAGATCATGGAACAGTTTGGTCCATTGGGCAATGGAGTTGAGGTAGTGTGCTGCTGAAGTGGGTTTATGAAGGCAGAGTGTTGCTGCAGAGCCAGATAGGGATATGTGAGGCAATTTACCAGATTTTTTGATGAAATTATGGAATTAGTGAGTGAAAGGCAGTTAAGAATCTTTCACTATGCTAATAAAGAAAAATAAACGTATTGCTTAAGAGCAGTTAAGAATTCTTAAACAATATTCACCATGAAAGAATTAGTTTAGACATGAGCAATCAAGAATTCATATCCATCGCTAATCCAGAGGAAAACATATTTAGAAATAGAGATTGAGCATAGGGTGTTCAAAAACAAATCCTGGGCTATTCTTTTTCTCTATTTACTAGGATCATGAAAACATAAGAATTATGGAAAACACAGAAAACACATACACAGTTCAGAGAAACTTATTGCTCCAGCAAATGACACAGGAATTCTGCAACAAAACAGAGCTATTCATTTCCATCTTCAGAAAGCATAGGAACCAGAAATCTCCACCAGCAATTTGTATTATCAAAATGTCTCAAATATACAATAGAGCTCTTCAGAAAGAATTTCACTACAACCGACCCTCAATACGTTATCTGAGGGGATATATATACAAAAATAGGGTACAAAATATCTCAATAGAGAGTTATTGTGCAATAAATTGCACCACCAACTCTCTTACAAAAAGTAAATTAAAACATAACCACAGCATTTAATGCTGAGATGGCAGCTATCTTTCTGTCAGACAGCTTTTGACTTTATGACTCAGGAAAGTGGGCTGTAGCTGTGCCTTTAACTCTGCGTTAATTGAGCCTACTGTCTGGGTGCGTTGGTGAGTCACTTGTACGGATGCTCCCTATGATACCTGTGTGCTGATCTGTCTGCTGACCTGTACCGTGACCAAGACTTGGTTTTTCTCAAAAAGGAATAATCATAGTGGCATTATATGGGCAAAATTTCCAGCATTGCTTGCCACCAATCAGCTGGAGGTAGCTGATGCCTCCTTATTTTCACTAGTGTTTCATCTGCCTCTGTATATCTGTAGAAGTTTGGAGGCACCTCAAACAGATGATTTATCTCATGTTCTATAAAAAACAGATTTTCTAACTTATCATACAGAGACTGCACAGAGGTAGGCCCTGCATCTTCTGTGGAGCTGCGACATGCTGTTATTTGATTTTCAACATAATTGTTGATCCTTGTCATATACTGATTATATGACAGCAGCTGTCTTATGCCAGTCACTAGGCTTGGCAGTCCTTTATCCTGTAATGTTATCATTTTCCCCCTGAATTCATCAATCTCTGCTTTCATCTCCTGACATTTTCTCTCCATAGTTTGAGTGAATTTATCATTTTACCCATCAAGCAAATCATTTGGCCAACCAAACTAGGAGAAAACTTGATTTTCCCAAGGTCACTTCAGAGGTGTCTTTGATTCTCTTGAGGCAATGGTATTCTTGACATTTCTCTCAAACCATGACACCTGTGAAAAAAGTGAAAGAGGTTTTTCTTCTTTGTCATGTTATGGACAAAAACCTCTCTCATTTTTCCAAAATTCATCTTTGACTGCTCTGAAACATCATTTGAGTGAAACTTGTCCCGATGTGTGAAACAAGGAATTCTGTCGAAATGAAGCGAAATGAAGGGGATAGGGGGCTTCTAAATTCTTGGGGAAATTTTTGGGAGTGGGGAGGGATGTTAGGAAGCAGGGGAAAGTGGAATCTCAGAGATTGAGTGAGGGGAAAGGGGTCCAAAAGGGCAAAACACAGGCCCAACCTAGAAAATTGCCAGGTTGTAGCTAGAAACTAGGGTTTGTGCAAAAATGAGGAATTTGGCGGATCTAAGGGATGGGAAGTGTTTGATAAGGTACTTTAAGGATAGGGGAAGGTGTATGAACATCAGGAAACAAGTTTTGCCAATGATTTGACCGTCCAAGAGAAATTGCCTTCAAAAGCCTAAGAGAGGGAAATGAACTTGCCAAGGCACAACTGAAGCATGAACAAGGTGTAAAATGACTCATTAGACACTAACATGATAATGAAAACCCTATGAATGATGATAGACTCAGATGAATGATGACATAGACTGACATTTGGGCAACACTAGAAGGAGTGAAAACAAACCCTAGACCTAATGCCTAGTGACCAAATTTTGCTTGAAAACTCTTTGAAAAGACAAAATTTGACCTTAATACTCTGAAACCACTTTGTAAGAGCATATTTGATCACTGGAGGAAGGCTGGAAAGACTGACACTAACAGGGCCCATGAATATTTTTTTTTTTCTATCTTGTATATATCTTGACTAAACACTATGTTGTCTATAAATATTTCGACAAGTAAATATGCTATCATTATCAGCACCCCCTATGGGGGTTTGTTTTACTTGTATTTTTGAAGGGTGAGTCACCCCAACCTACTGCATATGCTTCCTTACTTCTTCTTTTGCTTGTTACACAAGATATACATAATGACATGAGTACAAAGAAAATTATGAAGACTGAAACTAGTTACATTTTCCAAAGAGTGGATCATGATAACACCTCACTAAGGGTAAGGTTTATAAATCATGTCTAAGTGGTCTCATGTTTTGTGATTGTCTAGGGAATTACACTCTAACATTCCCCCCTCCCCCCTCAATCACAAGTCTGAATGCTTTTATCAATAAAACTTGTCATCCTTAATCTAAAATGGGTGAAGTGATCTTCAATGAAGATATACCTAATAAAGCACTGATGTTTGGAAGTGAAAAACTACTATGTCTAAACATTCCCAATCAATAATTGAAATAATTATTAAGGAGATCATTTTCCATGACAGAATTCCCAAACATTAATTGAATTTTGATTGACTTCAAATATTGAAGTCTCATATCTGATATTTCCCCCTATCATGTGTGAGGTGAGAAGTTTTTCAATATTTCTTTCTTGAAAGAATCCAAGATGGGGCTTTGGATTCTTTGGGTGTTGGTTTTGTTGGTTGACCACAAAAGTCCAATTCATTTCGTGGTATTTTTGGTTGACCACTAACCATTTTCCATGGATAATAGTGGTTTATGATTTACCACTAAATAGTCTACTGTGAATAATGTGGTGGTTTTTGAATGAACACTAAATAATATCATTAAAATGTGGTGCCTTTTATATGACCACTAACCAATCTACTTTGAAAAATGTGGTGGTTTTGATCCATATTTATGCATGAACAAAATGAAATAAAGATTCAAATAGAAACACAGAGCTACATCGAAAAATTGAACTTCAATTCATTAATAACAAATACTAAAAATTGTTTAGATGAAGAATGAAAATAAACTAGCTCAAGCGATGGTAGCTTATCTCTAAGAAGAGATGGCGGCTACATGCTTCTGAATTGTGTTACAATGAGGCTCAAATTCATTTTTATTATTGAGAAACAATGTAAAACCCTAAACATCCAAAAGCCTAACCCTAGGAGATGAAGGGTCAAAAGTTTGTGGGCCCAATTGGGGTTAGTTGGTAAATCAACTTCTCAGAGTCATAACTTTGGCATACGATCTCTGTTTGACATGTATGATACCTCGTTAGAAAAATATATCCTAGAACTAAAAATTTCAACTAAAAACCCCTAGAATTATTTAATAGTTTGCTCGTTTAAAAAAAAAAACATGATTTAGGGGCTCAAAATGGCTCCAAAATTTCAGGACCGAAAAAAATGCCAAAAATAGTAAATTGTGCTACAATTAAGGAAACAAAAAGAAACAATGTTGGGTGTCCAAGTGAAAAAAGTGGGTGGCTACCAATATCTACTTGGATCACTTTTCCCCCCTTAGGAAGCAATGGTCCCCATTTCCTTGAGTGCCTCCATGAGATGGGGAAACTTTTGTTGAACTTGGTTCCTAGTGAGCCACTTGCCTTAGTGTAGGAGCTGACCAAATTTGAAAACACAATACAGTTGGATCTTCTGCTTACAAGTGTTCTTGATCCGCGTTTCCATGATTCAATTAATTGTTGCATGTTCAATGCAGTCTGGGTTGACCTTTGTTGGTGTCAACTACTCAGAAATATCTGATGTGTCCAACAATGGTGGAAAGTATGGATGATGATAGCCCACATTGAATATTGTGTGCAAGCCAAGGAATGGGGGGATACTGAACTTGAAATAATTGTATCCCACAACCTTGGTGATAGTATGACCTGTATTAGAGTGTTTGAAGCTTCTGATGGGCCCTGGTATGGCATTCCTTCTGCAGATGTAACCAAACATTGCCGCTCACCTAAAACTTATGTGTCACTTTATGTTGATCATGTCGTTGTTTATACTTGGCATTGGCTTTGTCCAGTATTTCATGAGCCTACTGGAAGATGTGTTTAATGTGCTCAATAAACTTGGTTGCTTTATTAGATTCATATTGAACACAGGAATATTCTTCCTAGCTAGTTGCAAAAGGTGGTGCAACATCAAGGGGACATAATGGTTGAAATATCAAGCCCAGTTCAAATGAGATATGGCTAGTCAAGCTATGGAGAGTTTTGTTATAGTTATGTTGGACATAAGGAAGAATCTCATCCTATGTTCGTGTATTCTTGGATTTGTACATGTGAAATATGTGAGTGATCATCCTATTAATGACCTCTATCTGGTCATTATTCTGGGGGTGGAAGGTAGTCGACTTCGTGAGATTAGTGTCCAATATTGACCAAAGGCTAGACCAAAATATGCTAAGGAACTTGCTATCCTGTCTGATATAATGGTCTATGGGATCCCAAAATGTACCCACTCTCATTTAAAGAAGAGTTTTTCAGTGACTTCTGCAGTGATACTCTACTTATAGGTAGCTAATATGGCCATCCTATAAAATTTATCAAGCATAAATACACAGTCGTTTCCATTCTTGGTAGAAGGAAGGTCAAACATATAGTCCATGGAAATGGATTCCTAGTGCCAACTAGGAGTATGCGGTGGAGTATAAAAGCCTTGCTTCTAAATGGTTGGCTTGATGATGGCACGTACTGTGCAGGTTCTGATGTATTTTGCAACATCCTGTCAGAGGTTTGACCAACAAAAGTACTTTTATAGTATGACCATAATTTTCTCCATGCCAAAGTGTCCTGCGACCCACCTGTAGTGTGCCTCCCAAATCAAATTGGAATGTTTGCTTCAAGGAACACAAAGGTGGGCTAGGTAGCATAATAATTCATCATGGAGGTGGAAGTCTGGAACTTGCTTTCCATCCACTAGCATCTGGTATGTGGTGGTGAACTTTGGATCATTTTTATATATTTGTGGACATCCAGAGGTCTCATGTCCATAAGACTTGAGAATAGTGGTCAATGCTGCAAATAGGGGATGACTAAGATAATCTGCAACATGATCAGTGCTATCCTTCTTGTATTTAATATTCAAATGGAATTTTTGGAGATATGTGGACCACTTCTGATAGCGATCATTCTACAACTTCCCTTGTCTCTATATAAACTGAAGAGTTCGGTGATTTGTGTGGATTTCCATCTCCTTCCCTATAATTTAATGTTTCCATTGTTAGCAAGACTAGACAATGGAATACATCTCTTTATCGCAGGTGGGGTACTTGTGAATTGTTCAAAAAGTGTCTCACTATGATAGGATATGGGATGCCCTTGCCAGGTGAGAAATGCACCAATAGCATAGTTGGAGGTGGTTGTCTCAATATCAAGTGGTTGTTACAGGTCTGGGCATGTGAGTACTGGTGCAGAGTATAGGTGGTGCTTCAACTCAACGAACACCTTCAGTTGGAACTCAGACAAAATAAACTTTCCTTTTCCTCTACCCTTGGTAACTTGACTCAAATGCCAAGTGATGTGAGATAATCCCAACATGAACCTTTGATAAAAATTAGCAAGGCCCAAAAAGTTGTGAAGCTCTGCTAGCGTGGTCGGGACTGGCCAATCCCAAATGACTTGCATCTTAGTTGGATCCACATGCATGCCTCACTCATCAATGATGTAACCTAGATATTGGACCTTGCTCATGTCAAAGGTGCATTTCTCTAAGTTGGCACATAATTTATGTTGTCACGGGCTTTGAAGGACTTGTCGAATGTGTTTTAGGTGCTCTTCCCAATCCTTGCTAAAGATGAGGATGTTGTCCAGATATACAACCATGAACGAGTTGGTAAAGGGTCACAATATGTCATCCATTAGTCTCATAAAATTTCCAAGGGAATTTGTTAACCCGAAAGACATGACCAACCCCTTAAAACTACCCTCCTTATATTTGAAGGTGGTCTTCCACACATCTTTGGGTTCTATTAGAACTTAGTGATAGCCAGATTTGAAGTCAATTTTGCTGAAGTACTTGGCCCCTTTGAGCTGGTCAAGAAGGTCATTAATTTGTGGGATTGGGTACATGTTCTTGACAATGATTTTATTTAGTTCTCGATAGTCAATGTTGAGTCTCCAGGTCCCATCCTTCTTACGTACAAGTACAATTAGTCTCCCACAAGGTGAGGAACTTGGTCTATGTTCCCTTTTTTAGCAGCTCCTAAATTGTCACTTGATTTCTTAATTTTCCATAATAGAGTGGTGATATATCATCCCATTGGGTAGAGGTGCTCTTGGGGTCAAATCGATCACATGCTTAACCTAACAGTGTAGAGGTACCCTTATGGGTGAGGAGAAGATGTCCATGTATTCTTCCATGACCTTATCCACCTACTTATGCTGCATGGAGGAACCCTTCCCTGGGGCCATGGGTTTGGCCACAATTTTCCCCTTATTTTGAGAGTGAATAAAAAAGAAAACAAATTTACCAATCCAAGAGATGATATTAATTCAATTCTTAGCAAAGATCAAAGAAATGGAAGTAGGTGGGGCTACCTCTAGTATCCTATATAGCTTATTTCCCAAAGTAATAATAACAGTGCAAGGCCTCGACACATACATAGCATGATGCTTCCACAAGTATGGTTGGCATAATAATACATCACAAACTTTAAGAGGGTAAACATCACACAATACCTCATCTGTGAAGGGTTTGATGTTATAGAGCAGGAAACACTACTGGATGGCGCGGAGATCCCACCCTTTGTGGAGCCATATGATGGTGTATGACTGCAGATGTGATGTTGTTGATAAGCCCAACTACTTCACAACCTCAACATAGATGAGGTTATTTTGGCTTACGTTGTCAACAATGAACTACAATAAAGAACCATCCACCCACATTTGTGAGTGGAAGAGATGCTCCCCCTCCCATGGATCTTCAGGCTCAATTTTCCAAACCTTGGTGGTGGCCACAGTGGAGTTGGGCTCCACATCGTTAATTTGCTTCCCCTTGTCAGTCCCATTTTCGTGTTCTGACTCAAAGTCAAAACATGCATCTAGCTTTGAATCTTTTGTCTTGGCCATCAGTGACTGCTTAGCATCACACTCATTTTTGTTATGAGTGGGCTCTTATGGAACTCACACCACTTTCTTGTGTCCTTCTTTATCTTTGTGGTGTTTTTCTTTTCTTGAAACCTCTATGGGTTGTCCTATGTAGTCCCACCTTAGCTCTATCTTTTTTTATGTGGTTTGGAGGTGCATTTTCCTTGCTTCGGATTCACATATCCAAAGTCTTGCTTCATCTGTTTAAATTTCTACTCAATCTTGATGGTATATCGGTATGTAGTGCCAAGTGAGGAGATTTCTAGGAACTACATCTCATCCTGGATGTATTTGTGTAGAAAAACATGGTGCTTGAGTACCAGATGCTTCTCGTAATCCTTGATACCCAACTACATGTGAAGGGTATGAAAAATGTTTGTGAACTCTGACAAGTCTTGGTCCCTTCCTTGCTATAATAAGGTCCATTTTTCCCACCAATCCATGATGAGGGGGTGGCCTTAAGGAGTGAAAAGTAATATTTTCCCTATTAGAAAAATCATGGATGGATAAATATCCTTCCAGCAGATTCAACCATTTATCTACGACATACGCATCTATATGGCCTTTAAATATAGGAATTTTGAAGTTAATTTGTACGTTGAAGGGGGTGGCACCTCCTAGTGGTCTTCATATGAAGATGTGTGGCCCACCGATACCCATTGAAGGATTTGGGAAAAGTTATCCATTCTCTCGCTCCTTTGACACTCGAGGGATTATTTGAGCAAAATTTTGAAAGGATCTTCTTCTCCCTCATCTTTATTTTTATCCGCCATGGGAGGTCGTTGGGGTCAACGAGGCCAGTCTTACAAAGGTTCAACCAGTTCAAGTCCTAACTCCCTATACCTTGATCTCGTTGGGGACATGCACAGAAAAATAGAGAAAGAGCATACCTCTCTAATATCATTGATCCAAATTTATACAGGAACAAAATTAAATACAAATTCAAACAAAAACACAGAGCTACAATCAAAAATTAAAATTTAATTCATTAATAACAAATAATGCAAATCGTTTACATGCATAATGAAAATAAAGTAGCTTGGGTGATGGTAACTTATCTCTAATAAGAGATGTGGTGGCTACATGCTTCTTAAATGTGCTACAATGAGGCACGAAGGAATTCTTATTATCTAGAAATAAAGGAAAATGCTAAACATCCATAAACCTAACCCTAAGAGATGAAGCACCAAAAGTTTGTGGGCCCCACTGGGGTTAGTTGGTACATCAACTTCCAGGAGTCATAACTTTGGCATACAATCTCCATTTGACGTGTACAATACCTCATTATAAATATATATTTGAGGGTTGTAGTTCAATTAAAAACCTCTACCACAGGGTATTATTTTCCCCATTAAAAAAAAAAAAAAAACGTTGTTTTTGCCTCAAAACAACTCTAGAAGTTCAAGACTCGAAAAAATGCCAAAAATAGTAAATTGTGATACAGTTAAGGAAACAAAAAGACACAGTGTTGGGAGTCCAATGGAATAGGTGGGTGGCCACCAATATCCACCTGGATCACATTTTTATTTTACCAATAACCTTCATCACTTTATCAATTTACTACCTTCCTCAAAGGTGTATGTGAGTTTCTTTTATCATTATTCTCCACCCTTGAGGTGTGAAGAGTATTGTCTTTGACTTTAGAGAATATATAGAGTTGGATCCATGTATTTCCCAAAATCATATAGAACATTTTCTTGATAGTTTTTTTCTTTTTCCTTTTTTTTTTTATGTGTCTTTATCTCTATCTTGACTAGGAAGTAAGAGTGACACAACTTCTTTACTTGTATATTCTATCTCCAAGAATTTATCCATCCATAATTAATTGTCTTCTTAACCTTCTTCTACTTTCAATAAAAATTTTATAAGTGATTTTTCTTCCCACAATGAAGACAAGGATGGAGATCAAAACAGTGAATCTCCATGTTACCAACTCTTTGATAATGTTGGAATTTGTGTTCATGATTATGGACAGCTTCAAGAAATATTGCACTCACACACTGAATTGGTTTGGAGTATTTTGGAATATGCAAGATATTTCCTTTTTCATATCCCATGCCATATCAATTTTTGTTGAATGATATATCTTCCTAAGGTCGGGAAAACATTTGGGAAATCACTTAATGTTGTTATTTTAATTCTTCACATTTTCTTTTACTACTACTGTTATTTTCATTATGTCCTTATGACTCATCTCCATTCATTATTTCCATCACAAATTTTCTACCATTTTTTCCTCTTTATCACAATGAGCATCAACCATTTGAAAATACAATGTGTTTCACATGATGCATCAAATTTTTGGATAAGATTATCTATATCATTTGTTGCATCAATATTCTCTCTTAGCTCCTTTATATCACAACTTGAATCAACATCTTGGATGAGTTCATTTGTATCACAAAGTGCATTACTTTTCTTTATGAGTTCCACTATTTCACAAGTTTCATGGATCTTAGTTGTAGATGTTGAAATAAGTATATTATCAAGTTGGCCTTTCTTTTCTCCTAATTTTATCTAAAGTGCATCAATCAATTTATCTTTCATATCTATGTCACTTTGAAGATAACTTTTCAACTATAATGTATGAACCATGTGATAAATGATGCTTTGTTTTTTTTCTAGGTCCTTAAGTGTTTTAATTCAATTTTGGAATTCATGGATGTACTCACACAAATCATTGATTTGCTTATAGGCATTTTATAATTGCTTTTCTCCTTTACCCATTTTTCTCACACTCACTTGTCATGCTTGTTTGTACTCAGTCTCTTGATTATATGCTTATGTTTCACATACTTCTTATGTATATTCATCATGATCGCTTGATATCATGTCATTTTAGGGTGTTAGGTACAACTAATCATGCACCCCAAAGTGTGATTTTTATAATGGCTTGATTTTGAACTCCTTATACAATTTTAGGCAGGTCACAATTGATTTATTCATGTATCCTGTGAACACTCAGGTTGTTCCCTACTTCCTAAAGGGAATACGGCCGAGGTAACCACTGACCAATCTTTTAGCTACAGGTCCTAGCCTACCTGCAACCAGAGAGGGCTCTCTCTTTAAAATTTAGCTTTGTTGATGAATGTTTTTAGGCTAGTTATGGTGTGTTGTTTTGTTTTGAATTTGGTGGGTTGGTGAATCTAGACAAAACTGAATATAGATCATGGAACAGTTTGGTCCATTGGGCAATGGAGTTGAGGTAGTGTGCTGCTGAAGTGGGTTTATGAAGGCAGAGTGTTGCTGCAGAGCCAGATAGGGATATGTGAGGCAATTTACCAGATTTTTTGATGAAATTATGGAATTAGTGAGTGAAAGGCAGTTAAGAATCTTTCACTATGCTAATAAAGAAAAATGAACGTATTGCTTAAGAGCAGTTAAGAATTCTTAAACAATATTCACCATGATAGAATTAGTTTAGACATGAGCAATCAAGAATTCATATCCATCGCTAATCCAGAGGAAAACATATTTAGAAATAGAGATTGAGCATAGGGTGTTCAAAAACAAATCCTGGGCTATTCTTTTTCTCTATTTACTAGGATCATGAAAACATAAGAATTATGGAAAACACAGAAAACACATACACAGTTCAGAGAAACTTATTGCTCCAGCAAATGACACAGGAATTCTGCAACAAAACAGAGCTATTCATTTCCATCTTCAGAAAGCATAGGAACCAGAAATCTCCACCAGCAATTTGTATTATCAAAATGTCTCAAATATACAATAGAGCTCTTCAGAAAGAATTTCACTACAACCGACCCTCAATACGTTATCTGAGGGGATATATATACAAAAATAGGGTACAAAATATCTCAATAGAGAGTTATTGTGCAATAAATTGCACCACCAACTCTCTTACAAAAAGTAAATTAAAACATAACCACAGCATTTAATGCTGAGATGGCAGCTATCTTTCTGTCAGACAGCTTTTGACTTTATGACTCAGGAAAGTGGGCTGTAGCTGTGCCTTTAACTCTGCGTTAATTGAGCCTACTGTCTGGGTGCGTTGGTGAGTCACTTGTACGGATGCTCCCTATGATACCTGTGTGCTGATCTGTCTGCTGACCTGTACCGTGACCAAGACTTGGTTTTTCTCAAAAAGGAATAATCATAGTGGCATTATATGGGCAAAATTTCCAGCATTGCTTGCCACCAATCAGCTGGAGGTAGCTGATGCCTCCTTATTTTCACTAGTGTTTCATCTGCCTCTGTATATCTGTAGAAGTTTGGAGGCACCTCAAACAGATGATTTATCTCATGTTCTATAAAAAACAGATTTTCTAACTTATCATACAGAGACTGCACAGAGGTAGGCCCTGCATCTTCTGTGGAGCTGCGACATGCTGTTATTTGATTTTCAACATAATTGTTGATCCTTGTCATATACTGATTATATGACAGCAGCTGTCTTATGCCAGTCACTAGGCTTGGCAGTCCTTTATCCTGTAATGTTATCATTTTCCCCCTGAATTCATCAATCTCTGCTTTCATCTCCTGACATTTTCTCTCCATAGT